>VMDR010018001.1:0-19567 GCA_007922815.1 Macrotus californicus | reverse complement strand
CACTCATGTACATACAGATATCTCATGGACTTTGACTTCAGTTACTTTCTTTTCACAACCTACTATAGTAAAAATGGGAAAATACATGTTTCTAAGACAAATGCTAAAACCAAGTGTATGTAAAAATGATGGAGTGGCTTCTGTTTCTGCTTGACTTTAGAGAACCCTCCACTTCGCTGTACCTGGATTGCCAAAGATCACAAGAGGGACACACAGCACGGCTGGCACTCTCTAGATAACATGTAAGGAGAGAAGGCACCTTACCTGGATCTAATCACTGGTCATCTTTAAACAGGATACTCTGATCTGACATGAAGCACATGTAGCCCCCAAGATAGCATCATGACATTTTAGGAAGGAGTAACCTAATCTTCCCATGCTCACTAAGATCTAAACAAAGAAACATGAAAGAAGATGCTAGGGGCAAAGAATGAACATTTTTCTACTAATATAAAGCATCTCGATTCTTAAAATTTGGATGGATTCTGCATTTGCGTCATCTGTGTTGTGACCTGTCTTATTTTCTTTTCCTTGTGAGCACAAGAGTAGCCCATTATCTGAGGCCAACATTTTTCTCTCCAGGAAAGTTCATCATCTCTGGCTTAAAGGTAGTTCTATCAGGAGATCATGTGTTCATTTGTAACTTAAGTTGTAATTCCTGTTTACTATTTCAATTATTTTTATATTTACGTTAACTTAATTTACATTGTATGGCATGTTGTTTTCAAATATTTCATATCCCAGCTATTTCATAACCTAGCATTTTATTGAATTCCTGTAATATAGATAGTACAAAGACCTAATAGGAAATTATGAAAAGCAGAAAATCCAATTACTGAAGACATTCACCATCTAATTTCAAAGTAAGAATCATCACTAATTTTGTTTTATTGCAACTTACTGATGGAATCTTATTGTGACTTAACTGATGGAAACATGCCTACAGTCTTGTTAATTTTGCTTCTCAGTAATCATTCACATACATTTGTTGAGTGCTCTCCGTAGGGTCTGATACCACATGAGCAAGTTTACAGAGCTGCCATTGAATCAAAGTCCACGCTTTGGGGGCCAGAAGTTCTGACTTGTATTCCACCCCAGAGTGGCCTTCAATCAGCAGGCTCAGTGTTCTCAGAATAGTCGATGTTCATTTTACGTTATTCAATTTATAGAAAGCTGGTTTTCCCTCACATTCGCACTATTGTTTGTTTGTTTTTACAGGTTAGCAGATGCCAACGTTATTTTTATATGTGTTAGATTTGTCTTACAGACAGGGGGGCCATGCTTCTGTGGTGAAACCTCAAATGCCTATGTCTTTTGGAAAAGTGATTAGATGCTGCCCCACTAAGATAGTCCATTGGCTGAATTTTAGCCTCGTTGAAGAAAGCAAGAGAAAGAGAGAGAGGTTGTTTAAGACAGAGTGCAGCCCCTAGACCCAATATTCACTTCCGAAGACCCTTGGAATTGGGTGATGTTGTTCAAGGTACTTTTACCTCCTGTACCTCAAGGACGTCTGTACAGTTACATCTCATAATAAGTCATTTGATTTTTTGAGCCAAATAATCAATTAGACAAACCTAATTTAGATGACTTAGAATTATTTAATCATAGGTAAAAGAATCAGGGAATTTAATGTTTATGTAGTAGTTTAGAAAACTTACCATAACTGAAATAAGATTTCCTAGAATCATCAGAATGACATTTCTCCATCAACAGAAATAATATTTTTTTTTATTTTCCTAGAGACATAAAAGGGAATGCAAGACTACAACAAGAAAAATAAGTTGATTGGAAATCAAGGGAAAAAGTCTAGGAGACTATGCAAAAGGGTCTAGGGAAAGAGAAAAGTAAGAGATTAATCCATACTGAATAATATCACTGAGAGCCCAGTATTTGGATTTGCTGCTACTGGTGCATTATTGAGGATGGCCAGAATGGAGGCGAGTGGTTTGTGGTTGGACCTTGATAAGCTGTATTTTAAAGTCAGGCACTTCCTTAAAACTTAGAGAATTCCGCGTCATAAGGCAAGCAAATAAAACTATTTTGTATAAATCAGCTACCTGGAGCAACATTGTGATATTGACAAAACAATATTACTATTCCTGATGATGCGTTCTTACCTGGAAAACTATTTCTAACAAAATATTACAATTCAGGTATAAAGTTCAAAATGACATTCTAAGACAGTCAATTTATTTTATTTTCCCTTGTTCTTAAAGTAAAAAGAAAAAAATTTTTTATATTTTTAAAGTTATGCAGCAGCTGGAAAAATATGCCCTGTGCATTAAGTAACTAACATATTTAACAGGTTTAAGAAATAGAAGCAACAGGTTCCATGTTTCCAGGCATTGTGGGAAAAATTAATTGGCTTTTGTGCATTACAAAATTGTTCATATTTTCTTAGGCATATTGAAGGCCACTGTTTACTGAATATCTATTTGGTGCCCTGTGTCAGGTGCATTATATTTGATGCTCACTACCCCCTATGAAAGTAAGTGCTATTGTATTATCCCCGTTTTCCAGGCAGTGAAACTGAGGCTCAAGAAGTTAATTCACCCAAGGTCAAACAGAAAGTGGCAGAGCCAAGATTCAAGCTCAGATCCCTGACACCAAAGTCCATGATCATTCCATAGACTTCACTTAAATTTTTTTTTTCCATTTAAAAAAGTAGTAGATATAAAAATACTAAGGGGTCCTAAAATGGAACATGCTGGCAGCACACAGAGGTCCATTTTGGTGGCGAACCAGAGCAGACCTGACAACTCGTATCTATGATGGCATCTCCACAAATGGAGCCTAGACCAGTAGCTGGAGCAGTCCCAGCGGAAAGGGTCAGTTTAGATAACCTCCCTAAGGGATATGAAGTTATTTCTCAAGAAGTTTGGTTAAACAAGATTTACCTGTGACTCTGAGGAGCCCTGTGGGCTAGTTTCAATCTCATAGGAATACTCAGAACTGTCCATGATATAGGACACTCTGAGGTTTTCTTAGTGAATGTCATTACTAGCTACCGGCAAGAGTGACCCCTGCAAGGCTTTTGCTGTCTTGGTTAAATCCTCATTCATTCATGATTTGTTTGGTTATTCGAATATATAAAATGCATCAGACACGTGTGTGCTGTGATGTAAATATGTCCCCTGCTTTCCAGTGGAGGAGACATGTAAATAGATTATTGTAACTCAGCGTGATCATTGCTGTACTAACAGTGCTCACTGTCCTTGAGGTTTCACCCAAAGTGGTCCTAGGGAGGCCAAGGTCATCCTTGAAATTAGAGCAGAATGGAGAATCTTAGACACCAGCCATTTGCCTTTAACCAGAGACAGAGATTTAGCTAAAAACCATGGCATGACATTTTAGGGAAATATACTGCCCCATTTTCTCTGACTGGTAAATTTTAATTTTTTTCGAGATATAGTTCCAACACCATGTCACTCATTCTCAAGCACTTCGTTCATGTATCAACTAGTAATGTTTTCCAATCTTCATTCATTTCTTTCTTGACTGTTTCCCATAGACCCACTCAACTTGTACCAAGAAGGTCAGATTCCATTTTGGTCAAAAGTATTTATGTAAAATGTATTTCTTTGTTTATCTGATAACAGATAACCCTGGAACAGCTAATCAACCTAACTTTATTCCTGGAAATACCAGAATGATTCAGCTCATTGGTTAATTTTGGTAGTCTAGGATTTTAAACTCACTTCAGAGACTTTGAACAGGTTTGACAGCCCTTTCCCATAAGAAAGTCTATATATATTTGACCTTTTGATTTAAGCCAGCTCTGTTCTTTTCTGCAACACGGTAGAGAATTGTGTTCCTAACTCAGTTTTGATCAGTGATTCCTGATCCCCCACCCCGCTCCATATCACCACGCAGCGCTGAAGCATAATGTTAAAAGAAGGGTCAGAATAAGGACGTTTAGGGAAGAGTGGAATCCTTTCATTCAAATGGACTGGCTTGATAAAGATACATAAGAATACGCAGCGCCCCCCCTCCCCACCTCCTTGCCCATATTGGAGAGAGAGGATATTCACTTTGTTGTTTGAATTGAGTTATGTAGTAAAGTGAAGGGTAAATTCAGAGCCAGGATTTGCAGTGGCAAAGTTCAAAGCCATTTAAGCAGCCAATCACTGCTGGTGCTACAAAGCCAGTTATGTAGACCCAGCCTGTGACCTTTAGAAAGGCATAAAGCTTTAGAAGTAATATACTTATAGTGTAACCAATTCACTACAAAAACCCTTCAGTAAATTTCTATTGAGAAAAATCATCACAAAGGGAAATAATTGATAAGGTTCTATGCAAAGGCGATCCCATTCAATGATGTTAACTCACACGAAATTCCTATAACATATGAGATATTTTCTGATTCTCCTGCGAGGTCTTTGGTATAGGGTTGTACATGCATCAAAATGGGCCATGGCAGTGAATCAGAGAAATAGCAAGTAGAGGAAGTATTTTCACTGTGTGTGTGTGTGTGTGTGTGTGTGTGTGTGTGTGTGTGTGTTTGAACTAGATTGTTCCACAAATGTTCTGTAGAAAATGAAGTTAGAAACACTGTCTAGACTGTTCAATTTTTAAGCCTCACTAATAATTATAAAAAAAAACATTTATTGAGAATGTATCATGTGTCCAACACAAAGCTTTGCATGATATTGTACATGGCATTACTTCAATTAATTCTTACAACAATCCCGCAGCAGAGATATCTTTGCCCTTGTTTTCCAAGAGTGAGAGCGGAAATTGAGATGTAAAGAAGTTAGGTGAATTCCGGAGATCACTGGTAAGTGCCAGGCAGAGCCAAAATTTGAACCCTTGTCTGTGGACTCAAAGCCAGTGCTCCAAAGTTGTTAACAAGCCCTTTATGTCACTTGGAAAAAAAAATTTGTGATCATCTCAAGACAATTTTTTTATTCATTCTACTTTATATGTGGCTCTAATTTTCAGGTAGCTTAATAGTAAATAGATCAGATATTATCTATAGTTATGGGCCTATATTTAGCAAATGTATTCATTAAATTCCAAATTTGTGAATTCTGCAATTTGTTCAGAATGTCCTAATTTACTGAATCCTGTCAGCCCGTTACTTAGTTGTCAGTGTAAAACAGAGAATATTTTTTTATATCCTGAGCTATTAACTTGTGACATTATAACTTTCTGCATTGACCTTTGCAAATATAAGCAAGAGAATAAGATTATGAAGCATTCTGTGCAGTCATTTCCCTATGGGATTGTAGTCTATTGATATACAACCAGGTTAGAATAACGGACTGATTTGTTCATTTACGGTAAGTATCAGGTGCCACTCTTATATCTTTCCCGTTTTCCATTTTATTTTAGTTTATCAAATGCAGTCAGCTTTAGAGATCGCCTTTCTTAGTCACTGGTGGCTTCATCTCACACATTTATTCCAACAACATGTGCAGTTTTTTTTAACAAGTAAAACTAAATTCTGTGGGAATTTTCTCCTGAGGAATAACAGGGAGAACTGGTCTTGATGAGACAGGACCATTTATCCTCATCACTTTCATATGTTTCTTTTACCAATTTCACAGCCTCCCTTTAGGCAAAAGCAGATTCTGTCGTTATCCTGCCTCCACTACGCAGATGGAAAAAATACAGTGGTCACCTAAATGTCATGAACCCAGGAAGTCAGAAATGGGTCTTGGGAATAACCTTGAGTCCTAATAAACAGGGCGGTATGCTCCATTCAAAAATGTCACTTAAAATCCAGTTTTCTTTAAGTCTTAAAAAAAGACTCATGCTCCATACCCTTCTTTATTTAGAAACATTAGTTTATGTTTCTGATGTCTTAGCTCCTGCTCTTTAAATATCTTGGCATTTCCACCCCTCTCCCTTTTTATTGGCTCAGTGCTTTCCCAGGGTAAGTGTCAAATAAAGCAGGAGCATTGGTTGTACATTCCTTCTTCTCTCTCCCTCTGTCCTATCTCAGAGTCATTGGGAGACTAGGGCATTCCACAGTGTGATAGGGCACCTCACAGTGTGATAACGCATCCCACTGTGTGATAGGGCACCGCACAGTGTGATAGGGCACCTCACAGTGTGATAATGCATCCCACTGTGTGATAGGGCACCAGTCAGCATCACATGGGATGGTAGGGGATTGGGGAACGTTTGCAGCCTGGCAGTCTTCTGAACTTAAAGCCCTCACTGTGACCTAAGTGAGGGCCTGGAATGTGGAGAAAAGAGCTTAGCACAGGAATTTACATTGGCAATGCCACATTCTTGCTAAAGAACCATGAGGACCAACAATTAGAACCCTTGGCCCTGTTTTAAAGATATATCATAGAACTGATTGGAGCGAAAAATTGTGGATAAGTTCTCGGCCTTTTCTCCTTCCTTCTCCTCTTCACGCCCGTTACCTAAGGATTCTGCCGAACAGCTCCTCAGAGGCTTTTAGGTTTAGCTGGTGATCTTCCAGCGGCCGTTTATCAAGTGGGCAGAGGAAGCTCAGCCTTTGGCCAGAGAGATTAAAAAATTTAAACACACATGAATTTATTGAATTGCTTAACTTGACCCTTTGGAAAGGGAATGTTTTAGTTATCCAGACAGAAATGTGAATTACTTTGTGCTGTATGATACTGGAAATTAGAATACAAGAGTTCAAAAGGAAGAGACAGATCTGGGAAGGCTCTGTGTAAGGGGTAACATTTGGTTGGACTGAAGAGTCATATAAGGTGTCAGCAGGCCAGAGTATGTGAGTATTCTGTTCAAAGGAAACTGCAGGAGAAAAGGTTCAGGTGGGGGAAAGCCCTGGTCTATTTTCAGGGAATTCCAAATAGTCCACAGTGTATGTGTGTGTGTGTGTGTGTGTGTAGACTGTTGTAGTGTGAGGAGAAGTAGAGGACTGGAATTGGCAGAGACACATTAATGTGCTTGCCTTTCACTCTGCCAGCTGACCAGAGCTAATGGGTAGACCAGGGATATAACCTACTCTGTGCTTTAAGAAGGTACCTAATGGTGTGGGGCATAGATTGAAGGGGATGAGGTTAGGGGGAAGCAGATCAGCTAGGAGTCAAACAGACTAGGTGAGGGATTTTGCTGGCTTACAACAGGAGGAAAATGGGATTCACTGTGAAGCTTGGACGAATTTTGGAAACTTGATTGAATGTGAATTGTGAGGACGAAAGTGACATCAAAGGTGACATGCTTCCAATCAGTGGGGCTCCACATGCTCTGAAGAACACAGAAGAGTTCAATTTTCGGACTTGGATTTTAAATGCTGTCAGTGGCAGGTACAAATGTATGTGTCACACCAAAAAGGAGAATTGAGAACCGGAAATAGAGATTGGGGAATTAGCAGCAAGTAGTAATGGCTAGAGCCAATAGATCAAGTGACATTATCTACAGAAAGAATATAAAGAAAGACAAGGACCGGAAGAGACCTTGGAGGCATACTTATTGGAAGGGGTCAATGGAGGGAGGGCTTGAAAGAAAGAAGGAGGCAGAGGAGCTAAACCTCTATAGTGTCACATCAAATGTGACGAGGGAAGAGAAAGTTCCAAGGACAAGCGTGACTAACTATTACTAGTATTGAAATTGCCCTTGGGGAGTTTGCAATCTATGTGGATCAGGCTAATGAGTCACATTTACTCACATGGTGCTTTTGGGTCGCAGGGATTTCCTTGGATTGCTTAATTTCCTTTCTTAATCACACTGTTTACTAGCCAGAATACTCTTCCATCTCAACTCATCCAAACCTTTGAGTGTCTTAAGACTCAATTAAAAATCTAACTCTTCACCCGCTCCTGCTGAATATGGTCTTGTTCTTTCTGAATCCCTGTAGTTCATATAGTTAGTTCTCTTTCCACATGCATGTCTTATTTTCCCAAGTGGACCGTATGAGTTTCAGAACAAATATTATATTTTAAACTCATTCATTTTTGCCTCAACATCTAACATAATGCTTTTTGTACAAAGAACGTGCCCAAAAGATTGTTTTTTTGGAAAAAACTATGAAGTGAAATTTGGTCAATTGTATTAGGTGTCATGAAACAGTTAACTCTTTTGACCCAGTAACATCTCTTCTGGGATATATTCTACAAAAATAATATGGGATGTGAAAATGTCACATGCACACACATACTGGCCAAAGTTCTAATCGACATAGTTCAAAGGGCCAGTATTGTAATAGTGGAGTGCTTATGTGAAAATATAAATATTTTATTTAATAGAATCATTCAACTTTTAGAAATTATGGCGACTACTTACCAACTTAGAAATGTGATTGTCATTTAAAAAGCAGGGCACAAAATTATTTTCTCACAATGGTTTCAAAGGTATAAAATGGGTATATTGAAAATATTGGAAGAGAATAGGTTAAAATGATGTTTTGACACAGAGAGATTCCACGGTCTTTTTCCTTTTTCAAGTTCATAGTAATATACTATTGTTATAGGTTACCTTACATTAAAGTGATCATTTGTTTCCTATGAAGAACCAAATACTATGCAGTGAGCTTGAAAGGTCACTTGGGCCATTAGAGCTATTCATGAGCCAAGGTCTTAGGATCAATTGCTGTGCACTCTAGACAGGGCCCTTTCCTTGTCTCCACATGGTCATCTTTAAGCTCGCACCATTAATCCAAATAGAGCTAATAGCTTTGATAAAGACTCCACATGAAGCTCAGGCCCCTTGGGAAGTGGATAGAAGGTATCCTCTCTAAGTCATTGCTAAGCTGTCAGGATGCTGGTGGGACCGTCACCATTGACCAATACCACCAATTTGTTTCAGCTCATAATTTTGGGCAAGGGGACCTTTCAGCAGTTACCAGGATTAAAGAGAGAGAAAAAAGAAGAGGAAATTTAAGAGAGTAGAGAAATTCAGAAAATGGGGTGGGGCAAATAGTAAATGAGTGAGCTGCGAAAGAATTAGGAACAGACAAGAAAAGACCAAGGGCAGGAAAAGAAGATTTTTAACTCTAAGATAAGTGTGTCTGCCTCTCTCTGATGTTTCTGTTTTTGCACTTTCTAAAAATCTCTTCCTGCTGCTCAGTGGAGCCTTTCAAACAGAAGCGCTGTATTTTCAAATACTGTGACTGTTTTTGATCTTTCCTCTAATCAATATTGAGGTGGTCTTGGCAAGAAAAGACCTACCATCTTGAATCATGGAGTGTACTATACCAGAAACTGAGGAGTTCAGCATCACTGGCAAAGACAAGTACCAAATAGCGGGGTAAACAGAATACTGGTAGCGAGAAGCAGGAAATGTGAGGGTGGGCTCATCAGGAAACTGGAGGATGTACTCTCCAGGCACTGTGTAGTCTTTGTCAGCTCTGAATTTGAAAAGCTGGTACAGATGAGTGGGCTCTTTCGCTCTGCTCCTAGTCCTGCCTGACATGGCCAGAACAAATGATGCTCAATTCCAGCACCACACAAATTACACAGCAGCTGGCGGAAAGGTGTAGTACATCTGTGAATCGGTTCTGGACAGTTCAGAGTTGCGGACCTTCCCTGTTGGGCTATTGAAAAAGGCAGTTCATGCTTCTTGACACCAGGTAGGCCCAAGAAGGTGCCCTAGCACAGATATTAATTTATCTTTTTTGCCTGTTCTAGGTAATCTATGTAGGACAGTGAAACTTAAAGAGATAGCAAAGTGAAAAGGTGTTTATTTTTCATGACAATAAATCAAACACCTTTTAGAATGATTCTGATTTCAAGACTGGATCTCAGAGGAATTGAGTGAAAACTTTTTAAATGACATTTTTTTAATACAAAGTTATTATAACGTAATGATTAAATAGGTGCAGCCTTCTTACAGACTTGAGTTGCTCATAAGCTGATGAATGGATTTCCAGAGAAAGTAGTCATTATGCCTTGCCTTTCTCAGGTATACCATTCACCAAATTATTGATCTACTCTACTGGTTTGGAAGGGAAAAGCAGCATCCATGGGCTGGACTAGGACTCCTCCCTGGTTCCAGAGGCCTGACAGTCCACTCAAAAAATATCTTCTTTCTGACCTACCTGTAAAGTTCAAGTTTTTTCATTGCCCGTAGTAGGAGGAGGAGGCAGAGTTGTATTTTCCTTAAATCACCAGACATCAACCTACAGCCTTATAAGTAAACTGTCTGCTTTTTTTCTGGTCATAAAACAGAAAATGTTATTTTCTCTATAAAAGAGTTAATTGCAGTTTTTCTGCACAGAGTTTGTAGGGAGAAAGCAGACCTTTAAATAAATAATTGGGTCATTATTTATTGAGGAAAGAGTGGGAAGGGATGTGGTGGGGATTTCCTGGGAATAAAGAAAGGATGTTGACATGTAGCAGGAGCGGTGTGTTGAGCATACTGTCGGGATCTGGAGGGAATTATAGGAAGGAAATAAGCAGGGAGTCAGATCATGGCACAAACTATGGACCACATCTTTCCCACATCACCTCTGTAGTCACTGCGTCCTCACGTAGCAAGAGGTGAGATAGTCAACACTGTCACCAAAAAACAACTGTACCATCAGAAGATGCTGTAGATAATGCTTTCGGAACATGACACAGTGCTACGACATTTCCAGTTAAAACAAGAACTTGGCAAGATACAGCCTTTGTCAGTAATCAATAATAGCGCAATTCCCAATAAACTTCAGATGTGTGACCTGTATGCTTCTAATTAAAAGAAAAAGGGGGGGAGGAAGGGAGTAACTATATGCCCCAGTTTTCATGAGCCAATCTTGGTTTACATGTATGGTAATTATTAATAATGCCTCTTTACTTACCAAGTGTTCCAGCTTGGAATAAAAATTATATGGTACCCCTCTTTATAAGTCAAGCATTACATGGAAATGAGCAAAATAGTTTATAGCCTTTTTATTCTAATAAATCTTTTAAAAAATTAAACTCTTGAAACTAGAATCAGCTCTCTCAGAATTTTCTCATACCTATTCAAAGATGAAATAATCACTTGGATAAGAGATCTAAATTTATGATATCATTTCAGATCATTTAAACAATTTGGAATATTTTTAAATCCTTGCAAAGAATTTAATCACCCCCAGAAGCTGCTTAGTAAGAGAATGTGTTTTTGTTGTATTCCTCCCTCCCCAAACTGGGCGATTGGACAAATAATCATCTCATCGAGCTGCAGCTGTTTTGGTCATATGTTCCTTCATAATGCCACTCTGTGAGTTTTGCTTTATGCTGTTTCCTGGTACTTGAATTTTGCCATACAAATATTTGTGGCATGGGTGTTAATCAAATTTTAAATTGGGAATTTTGGAAAGAAGATTATAACAGGCAAGTGAGCCAGAAACCCAGACTTGTTTTATGTTGAATAGATTAATCACTCAGATTTATTTTTGAGCTAAGCAAATTAACATTAAAAAAAAAACAGGTGAAGAAATAATTTGAGACGCAGAAATGACAATTCTATTTGCAAGACCTTTGGCAGCAGTTCTTGTGGTAATCAAAGTCTTAAATTGCTTTTGTTTGTATTTCAAACCCTGAAAAGGAAATATTGATTAAAAATCAGGATGATTATTTATTAAGAAGACACTATGCTGTGGATATCAATCTTGATAGCTATTTAAATAAAATGATCAGCTTTGTAATTTGTCTCTGAGAAAGACACTAGAAGCTCTTGGGAGAGAAAGCATTATAGTTGACTCTGATATTGCTTTACCAAGGATGAAGAATATTTCTGTAAAGATTTTCTCTTCTGTCAATAAACTCTAAATCTACCTAACATTCATTAGTTTTTAACCATTCAGTTGAGTTTTAAAGTATAAAAGCTCTGAGACTAAAATTCTAGTAGCAATGGAATGGAATGTGACTCCTCCTTCTTGAGCAAAACTAAATGGGTCTCAATTTTTTTATCTTTAAATATGGATTATAAAACCTCCCATAGAAGACAGTTCTAAGAATTCAATGAGATTTTATAGACATACATAGTACATAGGTTTCTAAATATGGTAATATCTGTACATATTATGTGTATATTAATGATATTAAGTATATGTATATCCCCCAATGCATGGAAGACACTACAGAAGTGGCATTTTTAGCTTTTCACGAAGATGGCACCCAAAGCGAAGAAGAAACCCCCTGCCCTTCTCAAAGCCGAAGCCAAGGCAAAAGCTTTGAAGGCAAAGAAAGCAGTGCTAAAAGGCGTCCACAGCCACAAAAAGAAGAAGATCCACACGTCACCCACCTTCAGGAGGCCTAAGACACTGCGGCTCTGAAGACAGGCTAAATATCCTCAGAAGAGCGCCCCCAGGAGAAACAAGCCTGACCACTATGCCATCATCAAGTTCCCCCTGACTACTGAGTCAGCCATGAAGAAGATAGAAGACAACAATACACTTGTGTTCATTGTGGATGTCAAGGCCAACAAACGCCAGATCAAACAGGCTGTGAAGAAGCTGTATGACATTGATGTGGCCAAGGTCAACACCCTGATCAGATCTGATGGGGAGAAGAAGGCATATGATCGACTGGCTCCAGACTATGATGTTTTGGATGTTGCCAACAAAATTGGGATCATCTAAACTGAGTCCAATTGGCTAATTCTAAATATAAAAATTTTATACTGTAAAAAAAAAAAGAAGTAGCATTTTTATAATCATCTTTTTAATTATTTCATACTAAATTGATATCATTCAATCTTGGCTAATGGCAACTTGTGAAGACATTAAATGTGAGAAAATTATGGCTTCCTTTTTTTTCAATGGACCGTTATGGATTACCTGTACCGACTATGGCATAGTTCCTTGAAATTTAAAAAAAATGAATAAAATTTTCTGTGATTCAAGAAACTGAGCTGATAAACCCAGCGGTACACGGAAAACCCTGTTCTTATATTACACAAAGCCACAGAGCAGTCTTTCTGAAATCATTACTGATGCGATCTTTCTTAAACTCATTCAGTGAAGTAGAACAGAAGTAAAGAAAGTCAAATAAATTGATTTGCAGCTTAAACATATGTGAATTTTATGAATAAATGTTATATCAGCTGTAACGGCAGACATCATGGTCCCTTACATTCTCTTAGAGATTCAGCAGCAAACCCTAAGGTAACTAATGAGTGATAGGATTTCGTAGTCGGAGCAGATAGTGAAACCTTAACAAAAGCTTGTGAGTTGATGAAATGAGTTAGGAAACACTTTACAGTATCTCAGGTAATTTATTACATGGGAGTTAACAAGCCATCGTGCCCATGCCTTAGTAAGAGCCTTCTGGTCTGTGTCCAGATCACTACTAGCCTGTGCATATCAGTTCTGAGACTCAGTTCTTTTTCTGATGAACAGAATCCCAGTCAGAACTGATGAAAATGGTCACAGTGGTTACGAATGGCTTAGATATTGGACTTGTGCAAACTATACACCAAATACACAAAAATATCAGAAAAATCAATTCTATTCCTTAACAGATGTTTTCTATGCAATGTTAAAGAAATTATTTGAAAGGGAGAAATCCAGCTGTCAGATTTTTATAACAGAAAGAGATATATACTGGGACTTTGGGAGAGATCAAAGTTTCATGTCCCTTTGAATTTGTAGATGGGGAAATTGAGACAGTGGGACCATAAGTAGATGTATGACCTTGAAAAACATCTGGGGCCAAATCCGACACAGGATTTCTAACCCTCAAACTAGAGACCTTCCAGCCTTTTACCTTTGGTTCCCACGGCCCTTTCTCACTCACATTCTTCCCACCTCCATGATTACAATGGGGAGTGCAGGGGTACAGGCTATTAGACTGCAGGAATAAAAGCTGTTGATGACTTACAGCCAAATTGGCTAATTCTGTTTTGAACAGTGACTGACTGAGAATGTTCTGTGGGCAGAGGGAGAGAAGAGGTCAGCCACATTTGATTTTAATGCATTTTCATTAGTTCATCAAATGCTCTTTTTGAGGAGACACTTAAAAGATCAAGTTTAAAAAGTATTGAAAATGGAGAAAAATGTCCCTTTTAAGCATGGCCTCCTATGTTACGTGATCCATTTAAGATCAAGCCATTTCTCACTCTTCTTAACAATAAGACACACATCAAAGTGATTCAAAGAGGAAATGTTAAGAGTTTAAAGAGACCTGGCATTGCCCAGCTGAAAGTGACTTCCTTATTATTTAATAAATGTCTAAGAGTGGGCAGACCCCCAATTCTTTTCCATTTTTAACATCAGCTCGTAGTTTGATGTGGATTTGTTTAGGGCAATCCACAGCAGATTAAAACATACACAAAATGCCAAGAAAGCTAACTATGTGTTCAGAAAGCCATCAGCTGATTCCAGGTGGGCCAGACAACTAAGTACAGAAGTGCTATAGGTCGTAATGGTTTGAGGAATCATGCAATGTTGACTCTTCATCATTTGGTCAATATTTTAATCAGTATTTTGACGAAGACATTGGATGTTTATTAAGTTTGCGTTGAATAACAATAATTATTTTAAAATGTTTTTCTGGAATAAACTGAATATATTTAAGTGTATATATACAAATATACTATGTGGCACTTAAGTTAAAAATAAAAACACCTACAACTATATAGGCTATGGCTTAGGTACTATGAAGATGATGGTGATGGTGATGGTGAACAATGACAACAAATACTCATGTTCGAGCCCAACTTTATGCACGGTTCTAAACTCGGAAGGGTACCTATGTCCTGCTTCCTCAGAACAACTTTATGGGGGAAGTACCATATAATTCCCATGTAATAGATAAAGAAATCAACCACTTATTCAGGAAAACACTAATTGAATACTTTCTGTTTGCTCAAACATTGCAAATGTTACGTATTGAAGATGAATAATGAAGTTCTTCCTAGATCCTATGACTGTACTTGTTTGTTCCGTTACAACATTTATCTTTACATATGTTAAGTACACCTCATAGTATGTGGCAACTGGTGGGCATTCAAAAATAGAATTTACTTCCCGTGTTTAGAGTGCAGCATTTAGGAAAAATAATAAGACATTTTAGTTGTTTGCAAGCCGTTGCTCATCTAAAATAACTCATAAACTCTTGAAATCTATGTTGATAAAACCTACTATTTTTGGATGGGATAGGAGTGTTGAGAAGAAAGATAAAGATTCATACAAACAGAACTGCAGTGTTCAGCTCACATCAGGAAGATTGTGTTCAGTGCTCAGGGCCACTTTTTAACAGGGACATAGACAAACTCTAGAGAAAGATGATCAAAATCGTGAACTGTCTAGAAGTCATATTGTAAAAGAAACAATGGAAAAGAATGTCGAAGAAGAATTAGGACTTATGAGTTCATAAAAACGTTTTTCAGGTATTAGAGGAGTTGCCCATAGCAGGAATTGTCTGTAGCTCTAGAAAGGCAGAGTGATGGCTGATGGAGGAGAGTTGAATGGAGCAGATTTCTGCCTAATGGAAGAGTTTTATGACAGACACAACTGCTCATACATAGAGCTGTGGCTTGGAATGCTTACTGAGGCATACATGTTTGTCATTCATTTAATTGTTTGTTCAGGAAACATGTATTGAACAACTCCTATGAAGAACGTACAGCCTAGAGAGTGATCAGTACTGCCCAAGCTGGATCAACCAGGTAACAAAGGGAGCTCCAAGTATTCATTGAAGAGCAGCTGTAAAGGTCCAGAGTACAGAGAAGGAAAGAGAGAAATAAAAGCCTGATGACCTTAAGTCAGGTACAGTGGGTCCCTTGGTCCAGCTGCCTCTGAGCAGAGTGGGGTAAAGCAAAATTAAATAGAGTCAGTGTTGAGCAATTTGTGTCTTATTTCAAATGGCATGATCTACTGAAGACTTTATGAGCACCTGCTAATTGTGCCACTTAGGAAAGTGGAAATTCTCATTGTGATCACGTACATTTAGTAAAATAATGTCTCACTTGATTTCTCTCTGTTGTGGAATAAAGCTATTCTTATACCCCCCAATAAGCAGGAGTATTCCAGGAATTAAACACATTCTCATGGCTTCTACCTGCGTTACTCACTCAGCTGGGCACTTGCGTCTTCCTTTCCAAATCCCATTTCCTGGAAGCCGAAACCCTTCCATTAGGCTTTTGTAATACAGCCCTGTGCCACTTAACAATGGAAACATGGCCTGAGAAATTTGTCATTAGGCTATTTTGTCATTATGCCAGTGTTATAGACGGCACTTAGACAAACCTTAGATGGTATAGCCTACTGCACACCTAGGTTACGTGGTATGCCACCCTCGTTACGCAGCCCTTCACTGACTGAGAAGCCATTATGTAGCTCATGACTGGAGTGACAAATCCATAAAATGACTGCTCAAATTCTAGTGACTATAACCTTCATAAGGATTCTTTTCCTCAAGCAGCAATTCTACATTCAAACATTTCATTGAAAGGTTGAGGAGAAAAAAAATAACAACTTCTGGAGAATAATCTTCCCAAGTGCTTTTCCAGAAGGTACTTGAGATAATAGGCTCATATCTGATCCATCCTCATGTAACTTCAGGAGTCCTGAAGACAGACTGAATTTCAAGTGTATATTTTTTTCTTCATCAGTTAAAGTCAGTGGATAAAAATAGTAGCATTATTTTTGGACAGACTCTCATAAATATCTCTAGGTTTTTCTTAGATGACAATGGACTACATTTATATGGGGCATTATGCTCCGTATGTTGGAGGCAGTTTTGTACAGTGGTTAGGGGTGTGAGATTTGGGCCCAGATGGTCCTAGCTTCTTCATTTACTAGTCATATGACTTTGGGGAAGTGATTAAGTCTTGGTGAGCTTCTCTGTAAAATGGGAATAATAATAGATTTGCTTCATGGAGTTGTAGTGAAGATGATTAGCTGAGGTAGTACATAGAAGTGGTTTGGTATAGCCTTTCATACATTAGTATGTGTGGAGTCTAAGCCATTAGCTCTCGAATCATGCTGAGTCTCAGAATCACCGGAAATGGATTTTTAAAAATACGTATGCATTGCCCCCTTCCTGAGAGTCTCTGCTTTGGTCATCTGAGATGAGGCTCAGATAATCATATTTTGGATCATTTCTCCAGGAAATTCTGATGCACACCAGACTTTTAAAAATCACTTGCTGATGATTCTGACTTTCTTTTCCCCTTCCAAACTTAACCCATTTCCTGCAAGTTTACTAGGCATGTTTAAGATGTAAAGAGAGAAAAATAATTTGGTTTTCCACACACTAGCACTTGTTACCATGGATCCATATTTAGTCACCCCTTTCCAAACAGTCTGTGATCTGGCCTCTGGGTCCTGTTGTGCTTTTCCCAGCCCCGCCCCCACGTGGACATCTGCACAGTCGATGTGGGACACTGAGCACCCACAGCAAAGACAGTAAAGAACCTCAGATGTCACAGGAGAAGAGAAGCGAACACCAGCATCAGTTTCCAGGCTAATGAAAATGAATGCAATTTTTAAAAACTGAGGAGATACTACAGTGTTCTGTCTGATTTGTACGCTGCTATGATTTTTAGGTAAAAAATAGCTCTCTTACATAAGGACCACTTACAGTAATAGGCTTACAGGGTTGAGGAACTTTATTTTCAAATTACAAGTTAAGCTTATTTCACCTAAAATTTCTTTTAGTTTTTTTTTTTTATTTCTATCAGTGCCTGGTTTGCCAGTGATTTGCTGACATGAGTCAGAATTCTACTCAAGCCCAAATCAAAACAGCTATTTTGTCTAACTCAGAAAGTTATGAATTGTAAAATCAATATGATTCCGTGATGTTGGTAACTTATCTCATTACCACCTCCCTGCACCAATCTGAGAAGTGATGGATACTGTCCGTCCCCAGCTTGAAATAAATATCACAGAGAAGATGAACAAGAGGTTAAAAAACAGTACCTCTGCCTGGGTCCTGGAGAACTAACCTATCTCGGCCCAAGCTATCTTCAGGGAAGCTGAACTTTTAAACAACTTACAACCTCGATTCCAGGATAATTTATTTTCGATGTTATCATACTACTAAAATGAATGTTATCAGCTTAACACAATTTTTGAGCAGTAGCTGTATGACAGTGAGCCAAATAAACAAATTCTCTGCCCTCATGGAGTTTTCACTTGAGCGGCAGGCAAGATAAATAACAAATGGATCAGGTGGGGATAACATAAGACAGGGTAAGAGGGATGTAGAGTTTCAAGGATGGCAAAGGCCCAGAAACCTGATTGTTTTCTCTTTTCCTGATGAGACAGAAATTAGACATTGGCCGTTCTGAGATGTTGGACCACCACTACTGGGTACTATACAAAGGGAAGACACAAAACGGGCCAGAAAGGTACTTAGGATGGCAGCCTTGGCAGTGCCAAGGTTCAAATCCTCATTCCACAGCAGCACTTAAAAGTTCATTCTTTTATCGGCTGAATTTACAGGTTAGGAAATGGAGGCACTATAGCTCCATTTTATCACTTATAAAATGAAGATAATAAAAATGATAATGATGATAATAATAATAATAATAAATGATGGTTAATAATTGTTGAGTGCTACCCAGCACCAGGCACAATGGTAAGCACTGTACATGTATCTGCCATGTAATCTTCCCAGAACCACTATAAGGTAAGCACTATTATTATCCCCATTTTATAAATGAGGAAACTGAGGTCCAGGAAAATTAAATAGCATGTCCAAGAGCATACTGCTATTTTAGTGGAAGCACTGGTATACAGAACCAGGCAGTCTGGCTTAACTAGTATTACACACTAATGTAATACTGTTCAAATTCTAATTTTAGATCCACCATTATTCAAAGGTAGCAAAATAACGTATCTTAAAGTCAAATATTAATGCTGTCTGAATTATCTGCCTGGCAGATAATTTTTCTAGAATAATTTCAATGCCACCCTCTCTGTGAAGCCTTCTCCGGACTCTGCCCTGGGAATCCCGCTTCACACACTTATGCTGATTAGGTGTCACTCTGAACGATAAGATGAGAGATCTTGCAGCAGAGGGGTTGTTTATTGACTTATCTCTTTCTTGCTCTGGCACATATTTCCTTCTTTGCTATTGCCACGTCTTTGCATTGGCGCATGTCACTGAGGGTTACATTTTAAGGTGCGAGCAATTCACCGGAATGTGAGTTGACTCACAAGCCGTGTGTGTGCAGCAGATGGGAACCATTTAACTTCTCAAAATGCCAACAAATGGTGTTCTGAGAATTTGTCGTTGTTGCTGGGTTTAAAGCATCATCTATCACACTCTGATTATTTTTACCTTTTTACACACTGGCTATCTTTATGTTCAGTTTTTCACTGAAATATCTTTAAGCAGAGTTATCCAAAATTTTCATTTAATTAGGATGAGAAGACCTGAAAAACAAACCCATATATTATTACAGTACTTCCCAAGGCTGCATTTAAATACCCAAATAATGACTGGTGAGGGGGCAGGATAGGATCATAAGTCAGTAGTGTCAAATTTGGTCATTTTTTAAACCTCATCTGTTAAATGGAAGTCCTGAGGCCCTCAAGAATCAGTACCCTTGGAATTACAAAGGAATCTGCTCAGCCAAGTACAGTTCCATTCATAAATATATTTGGATGATACTGAGAGAAATATAATTGAGTCTGTAGAAGACCATACTGCCTAAATCAACCAGGTTTATTTTCTCTAATAATCCTGATAAGGTAGTCTGTTTTCTCTCT
>VMDR010018000.1:0-19565 GCA_007922815.1 Macrotus californicus | reverse complement strand
ATCACATCTATGTAGTTCTTGTATCCTCGTTCCTAAAAGAGAATCTGGCATAGAAGGGCTTAATAACTATTTGTTGAATTCTGCATTACTGGATAGTATTTTATAACTACTTTATAATCATTTTCAAGTTAAAATACAGTAAATATTCCTCTATATTGTTGAGTATTAGAGAAGCTTCCAGGCATTCCAGGCACTGTGCTCAGTATTTTATTTTATTTTATTTTATTTTATTTTATTTTATTTTACTTTATAGATAGCAAGCAAGTAACTCACTGAATTTTGGAGATGGAAACAGATCCCCAAGAGGTCACCTGGGTCTCTCTGCCCACAATTACATTAACCTCTATACTATACAACACAGATGGACATCTCATTAATATTAGGATTAGCCAGTCTAATTTAATAACTAGTTTACATATCTAGCCACACCACTTACACATATGTATGACTAAACCATGTAAAACAGGCAGCAAATAGATTAAATGAGAAATTTCACATTAAATCTTAATTATCTATGTGTTCATCTATAGTTCATTTTAATTCTCTGTCCATTTCCCCTTTCTGTCATTTTCAGCTGCCATTTTCTGGGTGCTCTTAGAAGACAAATGGGTTATGTCACTAAGAAAAATGTGTTTTGAAAGGAAAATCCACCATACAAAAATCACAAATGGCATTCCAGAATCAAGAAAATGTGGCCTCTGAATTATCCACTGTTTTTGGAAAGTTTGTGTTACTGCTTGTCCCAGTCTCCTCCTCAGAAGTTATAGGATTTTAAACCATTTTCAATTAAGCAACAGAAAACTCAGAAGAAAGCATCACACAACTGAGCCTACATACCACAGCTCCCAGGTATATCCTAGCTGGTAAGATAAAAAGCACACAAGTCAAAAAACTATTTTCTTTTTGCCCTAAAGTGAATTTCTCTTACGGTGGTAAGCCAGAAATCACTTCTAATTTATTGAAGTAGGAATAAATCAGAAGAGAGGACCGCCATGCGTGATGTCTAACACCAGCAGTCCTGTCTTGCTGGAATTCCCAGAACCCTCCCCTTCACAGCTGCCACCTATGGGTCCCCCGCTTCGCCGTATCAGCAGAGGCCCATGCCTGTGAACATTCCAGTTGGGGCAATACCGTCTAATCTTTATATTGCATTTATGACTACTGAGCTTGCTGGCATTAACCCATATCTTGCAGATCATGAGCACCCTTATGTTAGTTATATCGGGAGGTCTTTTTCATTTTACCACAGTTCAAGCTCATCATGAGCTCTATCCATTCCATCAGCTCAGACTGTTTAAAGCTGAGTGTTTCCCTCCACTAAATTATGCCCACTGCTTGCTACCAGAAATGTTCCCTTATTAAACATCCCTTTTCAGTATCTAAATATGTGTCTTGTACCAAAAATTCATACAGTCAGTATGTATTGCCTTAGCATTCATCTCCAGCTAATCATTTGGACTTGTTGAGGGAGGGAACCTCCTTTTTGCTTATATGGTGTTTCCCTGGAGAGGGACATCTTTCCATGTAACACTTATGCCTTTTTCCTGTGTTGGTAAATTGGGGGCAAGAATTGGACATGTGTAGCTCAATCACTTCTCCCCCTCCTCTCTCTTAGAGATTAGTCTACATTCTGCTCTTCTCTTCCATTCTATAAATGTTAGGGGTGAGGTCAGAGGGCAGGAAGGATGGCTGCTAAGAAAACTGAAGTTCCCCACTGCTACCTGGGATGGGTAGGTAAGTCTGTCTGATTCCAGGATTCACTTTAAGAAACTGTTGACCTCAAAAAATAAAAGTGTCCATTATTTTATCTGCAAAAATGGGCTTATTTGGGAATAACAATTACAATTCTAGACATGCAAGCTAGGACAAAACCATAGGCAAGCCTACAGCTTTTAAATGAGAAATTTTGCCTTTAAACCTTAATTTAAGAACAAAGGAGAGAAATGTTCTTTTAGAGAGAAAAGAGGTGGGGTGGGGGTGGGGGCGGTTTTAAGTTGGGCTTTTACAAACACAGTCCATTGGAGAAAACAGGGACTTCCAAGTGTAGTGCTTTTCATTGGCAGAGTTATGAAAAGGGCTGACTTGTTGCCAGGCAAGGAGGAAAGTCTTCCTTCCTCCTGCTGGGACAGTAAAGTAGAAACATACTCCTGTTGGAGACTAGCTGTGGGTGGGTCTCTTCCCGTTTGGGGTAATTGATGATAAAGGGGTAAGCCATAAGAGCTCCCCCTACAGGCCCTCCTGACTCTACTTTAGTTGAGGTTTTCTTTATTTTCGCAAAACTCCTTTGCCCACAGATATGAACTACATTTTCCAGGATCCGCCTTACTACACATAAATGTGATAGTATAACCTCTATTTGCCAGATTCTTATATCTCTCTCAATTAGTCCTCTCTCAATTAGTTCTAATCACAGGAAGGGAAAGACAGTGCTACATAATGGCCCCCTCAAACCTTAACAATTGAGGACTGTTTCTTTAAACAAATCATAACCCACCCCAAGGAAATCTGATCCACTGTCTTAGACTCTGTCTTGCACTCTGCACCCCACATTACAGTGGCATCTAATGTAGTATCATGTGCAGGGTGAATTTGGCCATTACATTGCTCAACTCTAGGGGCCACCATCCTGAAGTGGCAAAGCTCAATGACCTTGGCAGGGTAGCTAACTGCTCAAGAAATGCTTCCTGAGTTTCAAAGGAATAAATCCTACTTCTAGGTCTTCATAGTCACTTAGATCTGCCTCTCGCCCAAATTATCACCACCCAAACAATCTAGAAAAGCCAAGTACAATGGGCTTAAATTTTCACTTCTGAAATTTTTCTAAAAGAGAACATGAGTCCCTCTTAGATATCACAGACTAACTTTTCCTCTTGAAAGCAAGGCATTTTTAACTAATGAAATATGACTCAAAGTTTCAATATATTAAACAATTTCTTCCAGTGAATATGAATCATCTAGAGTCTGGAGCACCCACCCAGTTTCCTTTCCACCCCTCTTGAAGACCCCCAACAACATTGCCAAGCCCTTTGGTTCCATTCAGACATAGATCTGCCCAGAGGAAGAGGCCAGGGCAGTTGGCCTCCAGGGACCTCTTGTAGAACCCAGATTCTGCAGAAGGATACAGTCCATCAAGATCCAAGAAAGAAAGTAGATGCACAAATATTCATACACATACACAATTTTAAAAAGAGCTTAAAATTCTACCTCCTCACACAAGTATCTATAGTGGAAAAACCAACAAAAGCAAGTACTTGATGTCCTGTTTCTGTGAAAAGGACAAAGGGCCAATCATAAATTTTCCGTTAAAAGAAGATCAATACACAAATCTAGGAGAAACACAGCATCTGGCAATCCTACTGAGAGCCAAGGCTGCTGCTGCGGTGAGAGCAGCTCTGTCCTGGCCAAGGACGCCCAGTAGAGGGACAGTTCAGGTCAGGCTCCTCCTTCTCGTCATTCTGTGATTCTCACTCCTACATAGCTCCATGGGGTCATGTATCGATGAACCTGACAATCTAACCTCGCTATGGGGTTTCTCAACCTCAGCAGTCAGATAGCAAAACAATAAGGCTCAGGTGTATGAGAGAATTTTTGGCCTCCATCAATCTTCTCCCCACTCTGGCCCTCCTCCCAGGTACTCTCTATAACCAGGCAGCCAGGCAGCCAGACCTCATTCAACAGCAACAGAATCAACCAAGGCACTGTGATTGGCTCTTGGGAGGGGCTGCATGTGCTGGGCCATTTGGATAGGTCCAGAGAATGAACTAGGGAATGGCAGCCTGCCCCAGGAACAGATCAGTTGGTCTGTGGTTGGCTTCATTAAGACAAATGACAAGTGCAGAGAGGATGAGACAGCACCAGGAGGACGTAGTGGCCACTGGCCATTAGAACAACTGATTTGGAATCCTAAGCCCTGGATTTGAGCCCTGTATCTTTTTTTATTTTGTGGCTTGGCCATGTCACTTTAACTTCCCTAGGAATCAGTTTCCTCATTTGTAAAACAGGGATAATAGGCCTACTTAAGATTAAGTAGAAATATACTCATGTCTGATACATAGATATTTAAAATTATTGCTTTGCTTTCTTCCTTCCTTTTAAATTCTTCATCCGTAAAACTGAAACCTCAATCTCACCTCATAAGGTTGTTTCAATGACTTACAAAGATAATGTATCTCAAGGCATTTAATGAAACTCTGAAGCTGCCGTCACCTGTTCTGAAGGAAGAGGGCCAGTCTCAACCATAACAAGGGGAAAGCTAGAGAAATCAATGCTTAAACCTTGACATAATGAAAATTTGACTGAAGAGCAAAAAGCAAAACCTAAATAGAGATAGCTACACTGTGTATAGATAAGAAGATTCAATTTTGTAAGATGTCAAACCTCCCCATTTAATATATAAATTTACTGCAATTTCAATCAGAATCTCAATTGTTCTTTTTTCCTTTGTTTTTCTTGGGGTTTGAAGAATTGAAAGTCAATTCCAGTTGAAAAATAAAGGTAGAAGGGTGGCCAAGACATTTGTTAAATTTTTGTAAAGAAAAATGACAGGAACTACCTATTACAGCCATCAAGAGCCATTGGCACTGGCCCTGAAACAAGCAACAATGAAAATAATAACATTTACTGAGTGCTGACAATGAGGCCAAGCCCTGACACATCATGCATGGTTTGCTTCTCACAACTCTGTAAGGTGAAATTGCTGCTGAGACATTATCCCCATTTTAAATAGGGAGAAGACCAGTGGGAGAGCCTTTTTAGCCAAACGTACATAGATAATAAGCTACAAAGGGTTTTCTAGAAAAGGAGAGAAGAGAAACAAACCCATGAATGTGTGAGAATTTGGCATATAAAGAAAAGGGCATTTCAAATGAGAAGGAAAGAGCTGGATTCTTTAAAAATAGTACACAAGTCCCCCCTTAGCTATGGTTGTGCTTTCAGTCACCTGAGGTCAGCCACAGCACAAAAACGTTTCCTGGAAAATTTCAGAAATAAACAATTTATAAGTTGAAATCACAGTGTTCTCAATTGCATGATGAAATCTCCCACCGTACTGAATAGTGATGAAATCTCACGAGATCCCACCCTGTCGCCCAGGAAATAAACCATCCCTTTCTCCAGTGTCACCACACTGTGTGTGGTCCCCATCCACTAGTCACTGAGTAGCTGTCTCAGTGATCACATTGATTGTCTGGTACTGCAGTGCTTGTGTTTAAGGGACCCTTATTTTACTTAATAATGGCTCCAGAGTACAAGAGCAGCGGTGCTGGCAACTCAGAAATGCCAATGAGAAGCCACAGAGTGCTTCCTTTGAGCACAAAGGTGTGTGTGCTCAGGGAAGAACAGTGTATATAGGGTTCAATGCTATCCAGGGCTTCAGACATCCACAGGGGGCCTTGTGACGTGCCCTCCATGAACAGGGGAGGCCCGCTGTACTGAAACAGCTGAATAAGCAAGGTGGGAAGTAAATTAAGTTAGATTGCTCTGTCACATAACACAGAAAAATAGATTCCAAATGGTGAATGTTCTAAATATTCAAACACAGCTATAAAAGTACCAGAAAGAAAAATGGAAGAATAATTGTATTATTTAGGTAAAGAACAACTTCCTAAGCATTATATATATATATCAGAAACACAAGGGAAAATATGACATAAAAATGTTGTACTTATACACAGTATTTTTTAATCATCGCCCTAGGATATGGTTATTGATTTTAGAGAGAGAAAAAGGGAGGGAGAGAGAGAAATATCGATGTGAGAGAGAAATATTGAGCAGTTGCTTCCCTTACACGCCCTGACAAGGGATAGAACCCGCAACCGAGGTATATGCCCTGACTGGGAATTGAACCTGCAACCTTTCAGTGTAAGGGACGATAATCCAGCCACCTGAGTCACTGACCACAGCTCTATATAGTATTTTTAAAAGTCTCTAATGAAAAAGAAAACAACTTTAATAGGAAAAATATTTTTCTTTATGTGTATGTTTTAGGATTAATATCCCTTAATATTAGAAGCTCCTTCCTGTGAATAAGTAAAAAAAAAATCCACTAGAAAAATAGGCAAAATATGATTATTCTTTTCCTATGAGATTTGTCTCCACAACTAGATTGTAACCTTCTCAAAGGCAGTCAGTTTCTTATATCTGGATCTCTTTGGCTTGAGCCCACAGGCCCACAGTAGGTATTACTAAGTACTTGGCCAGCAGCTTCTCCTTGCTGGCTTGGCAGAATGGTGTAAGATGCCTTTCCCGGGCTTCTCTGATGGAGAACCCCATCCAGAGTTCCCAAAGACGGGGCCAGCAGCCTCGCCACAAGTTATGGAGTCAGTCACACACTGGGGAGTGTTACCCAGAGGGTGTACTGCTTTCCCTCAGGGCTGATGCTTCTTGGTTTTCTTGTTTGAAAAATGAAAAAAGTAGCCCAAGAGTGACTGCCCAAATATTTACAGAGTGAGTTTATTGAGGGTTGCCCTTTATGTAGGAAAATTTTCTAGCATACTGAGAATGAGTTAAGTAACAATACAAAATATATAGCACTACCAAAATTCCCAGGTTTATTGATTAGACTGGCCCATAGCAATAAACCTGTCAAATAAACCTTCCTTCAAGATACGTGGTAATAGTCCACATGCTCATTCCGAAACACACCATGAAGGCTTCTACTCCCAAACCCCTAAAAGATTAGACAAATATTAATACTGCCAATAGAAGATCCTTTCTACAAAGCTGTCCTTGCAAATATTAAAGAATGGGAGCGGGGGGAAAAGAATCAAAACAATGTATTAGAAGTTTATAAAAATCAGTAAGAAAATCACTGGAATTAAATAAAATATATGGGCAAAGAATCTGAACAATTAACATAAAAGTGTAACTTTAAATAGATAGTAAAGAGGAAAAAAATTCAGACTCATTAGCATTAAAAATACTCATTAAACAAAAAGATGTAATGGTAAGCAGTTTGATAATGTAAGTTATACTGTTCAATGCTGGTGCGGTACAATGAGTCAGATGCAATTATCAAGTGAACTTGGAAATGGGTTCAATTCTCCAGAATACTATTTGGCAAAATGTCTCCGGAACCTTAGTCACAATCTTTGACACAGTATATTGAATTTCTAGGGAATATTTCATAATGTCTACAAAATATCTTTGCACAAAGATATTCACCTTAACATTGTGCTTAATAAAGAAAATGTAGAGACTTATAAATATCCAACAATAGAGAAAGTATCATTTAAAGTCTTTCTCAACAATGTTTATGGGGAATTTTAATGATGGGAAAATTTTTGTGATAAAGATTACATAATTGTATGATTTCAAATTGCATATGTCAAAATATCAATTATGTCACATGTGCACAGGCAAAAACTGAAAGGAAACACGTCAGAAAGTTAAGAATATATTAGTGTTCCTCTGAGTCTTGGAGTCTTTTGGGTGATTGTTTTTCTTCGTTATACCTTCATGTATTCTCCATAGTAAAAATGCATTAATGTAAAAATGAGAAAAATAAACACTCTTTTAGATGATGACATTTCACATTTTAAAAATCTCAGCGGGGGTCACTTTTCCCCCATGGGACTCTACGCCGCTTTAAATGCTGAAAGTTTCCATCTAATGAACCACAAAGTTTGAAAGTAGAAGCCAAATCTGCCTCCCTCTTCCTCTCCTCCCATCCATGTCTGTTCAGTCGGCTTTTCCAGGACACTGCCCATCAGTCCAGCCCCACACTGCTGTCCCCAGCTCCCATGCCCTCACTCTGAATCACAGCTTTTTCTTTCACTCATCTGTTTCTTGGTGACTATCAAGTTCCTTTCAAACTCACAGAAAAAACATTTGCTGAGCACGTTCTCCAGGCTGGGCTCTGCCCTAGACTCCTGGAATTCCTGGCCGGAAAAGCAGTGCTTCCCATGTCTTGGGCACGGCCTGGGAACTAGGCACACTGAGGGAAGAGCCAGTCAGGGGGCACCCCTGACAAAGCCTTACACTGTGTCCTCCACTGCCCCCGCCACCCTGGACATCTCACCATCTCAGCTGCCTCTTCCCCTGAGCAGGCCTCACTCACCTTGTTACCAAGGGGAACCCCTAACAGGCCCCAACCTCCAGTCTCCAATGCTCCATTCCATCTCCACACACTATCTGACTCATCTTTCTAAAATGAAAATCTACTTACCCCTGCTCAAAATCCCTCAATGCCCCTCACCACCACCCTTGTTCCCCACCACTACTGCTCCCGAGACAAATTCTAAACTTGTTAATGTGGCTGTGTTGCTGGCCCTTACTAACCCTACAGCCTCATGGGGCGCCTCTCATTTCCTTATATTTTTATGTAATTACACTCCATGAGTTTTCCTGGAGCACTTGGTCTATGTGCCAGGGACAATGCTGGGGACAGGGGATTGGCCATGAAGAAAGACACACCCTAGGCCAGGTATTCAGTCTTCACTGCAGCTGCTTTCTGTCCTGGCCACTCAAGAGTGTGAGGTGTGGACCACAGCATCACCATCATCTGGGAGCAGAATCTCTGCCCCTTCCCCAGACCTGCTCAATGGAAATAGCTCGATTCATGGGTGATTTCCCAGGCATGTCCAAGTCTGAGAAGCCCTGCTATGTATCTCTTGAAACTTCAGTGCTCACTCACACCTGTTGCCTCTCCACAAGCATTCCAATGGCCTGGGGTACTCTCTGTACTTCTCTCTGCCTAACTCTACCTATCCTTCAGTTTCTGCATGGACTTCCTGTCTGCTAGGAAGACTTCCTCTCCTGACCACCTAAGGTGGGAATAAGTAACTACCCTACGTGGTGGCATCATCAAAACACTATGGTTCTGTCTTGCAGATGCTGCCCCCACCCTGCAGATGCTGCCCCTGCCCCTGCAAACGCTCTAAGAGTAGAAGCTGCATCTATCTTTCCAAAACCGTATCCCAGGCAGCAAGCCTAGTATCTGGCATATTGGTCAATAAAAGGCTGTTGAAAAAAGCATAGAATTTGGTGCAACTGGAATATAATTCCCAGGCTTAACAAATAATTTTAAGTTTCTAAATTCCTCAGGAGACGGTAGGATTTTGAGGACTTGGGGGCATGAGCAGGTTCCTGGGAAGAAGCCAGCACTATCTGCATCAATCTCATGCTTCACGTGTTATGTGTAGACCTAGCCTCTGTGGAGCCCCTGCTAGCCCAGCCCAGTAGACATAGACATCTCCGTGTGAATGAGAAAGAGAAGCTCTCTCCTCAGTACAGATGCAATTCTAAGCCAGGGAGCACGGAGGGCTTGGCAACCAAACCACAAGTTGGCTTCCAGTTGCCTCCTATGTATGGTATCACCCACACCACCATATGTGCTGGCCCTGCCTTGCACCCACAGTCACACTGTCCCCATCTAAGCAGAATGGCTGTGCAGCAAGCACTGGAAACCAGCTCTTGGCTCTGCATGACCTCAGGTGAGGAATTCAACTAGGTAACTTCTTATACAATAGAGCTAAGTAACATTCGCCATGCCTACTTCACGGGGCTTAGAGAATGAACGTTTTAAAATAGAGTGGAGTCATGCCTTCCACAGACTTTATTCTCTAAATTCAAGGATGAAGTAAAAATTGCACTTTACCAAAATCACTGCTGAAAATGCTTTAACACCACATGTGAAGTAGAGCCCGTGCCCAGGCTGATATGCGTCAGGAAGCCCGCCTCAATCAAAATCCAAGAAGGGGAGAGATGCTGACTCTTTGTTGAACACAGTGGAACTAACTGGCCTACACACACAGGCCATGCCTACCTTCAGTACAGAACTTCATACACCAGAAGCACCTCAACTGCGATGAGATACAATATGAAAACTTCACCCCTGGAGGAAGAGTGAATTTCCTTTCCCCATCTCACACTCACTTGGGAGTACATGCTCACTGATGGGAATGGCAAGTAGAATCACTAACTCAATTTAAATTATGTGTCCTTCTCCTTCCCTTTTGCGCCAAACACATGTAGTTGAATTTGAGCAAAATAAATGCATAGTCCAATGAAGCTTGAAACCTCTGAAGCAAAACATAAATGTAAAAGTTATTTTGGTGATACACCTGCCCAATTTGTATTCTATGTCGTGGGGAAATCCACACTTTGGTACACAAAACTGTCGGTGTGGAAAACCTTTAACTTACTCCATCACCTGGATACACACGCAGAGAAGGCCACTGCCAGCGTGCTCCTGGATAGCGCTGTCGCTTTGAGTTGTGTTTCCCATAGTGGAAGGACCGGCAGAGAATCTTGCACAGTCTTTCACCTCATGCCTCTTATGCTGAGTAGTGAAGCAAAGCAACATCTCTGACGTAAAAGCTCCAAGACCAACTCTCTCAAATTCGTGGATGCCCAGAGCTGGCCTGCCAGGTCAGCATCTGCACGGGCCACCAAGTGAACAGTCCTTTCAGTTGCCTACTCCAACATGCCAGATGGAAAAATAGTCCCTGTTCCTTCCAGATAAAAGCAGCATGTGCCCTCTGCTTTCCAGAGCAAAGCGTATCCCTTTGAACGCCACCAAAACAAACACATCCTCATACACCATCTGGGCCACTCTGGGAATGTTCTATTGAACCTATGGCCTACCATTCAATCCTATGTATAAAGAACAGGATTCTTTACAAACAAAATAGCATGTTTAAAAACAAAGCACTCTTCAAAACCTCTGCAGCCTGCTATGGCCACATGCCCCACTTTCCCTCCTTCCAATACAGCTCATCTCCATTCTCCTGGGAGAAAGGCAAGCTTTATACTTGTGCATGGCGATTGACCTAAAACTTCTTTAACATACTTTGGGGAAGTAACCATCCAAAACAAATGCAAATTAACAATGCACAGTGAGTATTAATACTGTCTATAATGGAAAACTGAGGTCATCAGGAGAGCAACATTTTACTCAAAAACTCATAATGGGGCACCTACTGGCCTTACCTGCTGTGCTAAGTGCTGTGGGAGACAGACAGAAAGATGAACTGCACACAATTTCTCTCCCATCTCTTCCCTTCCCCCGAGAAGGGATGAAGTCTACAAGTGCTTTAAGCCAGCAATTCACCATGAGTACACCAACAGAAAAAACACCAACTCTTGGCAGGAAAAAGGTCAAGAAGTTTTGATTGGTTAGTGGCAAGTTCAAACGTTCCCATGAGGAATCACCTAACTCATCAACCCGTACCATTGTTTCCAACACACACACACAGCGGCTTCAGGCAATAATGTTTAGCTAGTGGGAGAGATGAAAACCCAAGACAGCAACAGAGGAAGATGCCAAGCACATTAAGACATGGTTCGCAATAGTCTGAATACTCACTGTTCTTCTTGTACATCAAAATTTCAAAGGAATTCATCTCATAGTTCTCAAATGTTTGCCGCACCTTTTCAATTGTATCTTTATCAGTCAGCTCCCCATACATAAAACTGCAAATCAACCAAAGAGCTCAAGTTAGATTAGCAAATATTTGTTATGCTACCTGCACATGTTAAATATCTGTTCTTTACCTAACACTATGCCATGTAGAATGAACACACACACACACACACACACACACACATACAATAAAAACATTCAATCAAAAAGGCTTTACTCATTTAACTGTGATCAAGATTCCATCATAGCCCACCAAAGTAAACAGTCTAATAAGAGAGACCACTGGAGAAGGACAGGTCAGAAAACAGTATGACCAACACATAAGGGACGACAGAACACAAACAGTCACAGAGCACTGCCTGAGTGGTCAGAGAAGGCTTCCCAAAGGTAAAAAGAAAAGAGAGGTAAAAAGCAAGTGGAAATTAGTGAGAAAAGAGCATTCCAGGCGGAAGATGAGCATGTTCAAAGGCACAGGGGTGAGAGTGAGGTTCATTCTGGAACTGAATGTGGTTCCGTTCAGTATGACAGAATACAGACAATGAGGGGAAGTTTGCCACAGAGTACACAGAGAGGCGAGCACAGGCCAGATCGTGAGGAGAGCACGGCCTTATATGCCGTGTGGGTAGTTTAAACTTTATCCTGAAAGAACTCTTGGCAAAGATGCAGAGGAAATTTGGACCATAGATTTTGTTCTCTTCTAATTCCCAATAAAATAAGCGAAAGTTTAGAAAAAAAATCACAAAAGTTCACCAACCAAACAAGAATAGGCATGAAATTTGTTGCTCTAAACATTACGACAGAGCTGAAGAACCAGACGATTCAGCTCTTTTTCCTACCCTCTGCCCTGCCCCACAAAAAAATGGGGGGAAGCATTGGGTTAAAAAAAAACTGAGATAATGAAATCCTACAAATTCTTACTCCCTACTCCTCACGAGTGGAGAAGAGGAGACTAAGGGGGTAAAGCAGCAGCATAGGAAAAAGCCAGAGAAAACGTCAGAGAAAACTTCTGGCGAGTAGAAGCTCCTGCCTACTAGTGCTGGTTCTTAGCAGAGGCAGAAAATCCGCCAGACTATCCATGTTCCTTGGCCCCACTGAACTTGATCTGAAGCCCAGGGTGTGTCCCTCTAGGAATAGGATACACCAAGTAGGCAGAGCAACATGGCACAGGACATTAATAAAATGTGAGAGGACAAAACCCACCTCCCAGTGGAGCTAGAAAGCAGTCCTCTGACAGAGGGTGCAGCGAGCATCCAGCCTGCCCACCCCAGGTCTCCCAGCACCGATAACCTGGACAGCAACACTCAGCTCTCAGGCCTTCAGTAACGCAGAAGCAGTGGTAGGGGTTCCTCAACAGTCTGCTCCCCATCTTCTAAAACTGGGCATACCAAACACAATCTAACTTATTCGTGATGGCTTACATCACAGAATTATAGAACTTCCGAGCTAAAAAGGACCTCAGAGGTTATGGAGTGTAATTCCTGATCCACCAAGTCAAGCACCTCGCTTAGCTTGATACTGGCACAGCCTTGGGCTTACTACAGGCTTCCAATTTCCAGCCCACTGTATGAAAAGTGTCCTGGCTATGGACTTTATGAATTCTTGTCACTTTCATCTATTACATCCCTTCCCAGCCCACTGAGAGCTGTTATTATCTGTGGTTTCTCTATACCTATCTCTTGTGTATTCTGCCTTCGGGTTGTGTTCTTCGTCTATAAACCAGGGAAAGAGATGACCAAGCTGGTTGAATTATCTTTAAAAAGAAGAATAGATCAAGGCTAAATTAGCCCTGCTAAGAACAAGAGGATTTCTCCTAGGAGGTAAAAACTTAAGATCTATGACCACTTCATTTAGCTGGTTGTTCAGAGACCCTTTTAGCTTCCACTTTCTCTGAGTTAACATGCTAGATACATGACCTCTGTGTAAGTGATGTGAAGCTATAAATGCCGGCAATTTCCTTCACAGGGTAAAACAAATGCCTGTAAAATAGAGTCTTCATATGAAAGAAGTGCCGTAAGGACTCCCAGCTTCCAATCTCCCATGTACTTTTTAAAGCTGTTATGCAAGTTTCCTTTTCCTGAACATAGATTTCAGATGCCTGTAATGCAAGAATTAAGCAAAAGAGGTCCCTGAACCATAAGGAATACAGCTAGCACAATGTATGTTTACTTTATTTCTAGAGAAGGGACAGCTTCAGAGAATTAAACAAGCTTCTTAGAATTGTATGTAAAAAAAAAAAGTTGGCTAAATGAGTAAATCTATCTGCTTTTCTTAAAGTATCTGATTCTAGCCCATGAGAATAAATCTATCTGCTTTTCTTAAAGTATCTGATTCTAGCCCATGAGAAGCAGGAATGGTAAAGAGCCCTGACCACGTGGCTCAGTTGGTTGGAGTATCCTTCTGCACACCAAAATGTTGCCTGTTCAATCCCCAGCTGGGGCATGTGCAAGATGTTCCTCTCTCAAAGGTCCTCAGGTGCGGATAAAAAGAAGGAAAAGAAAGGTAAGGAAAGGCTGCATTAGTCCCACTACGAAGTGGAGCTAACTCTCCTGGTTTGTCCTGATTGCATATGCACATATACAGATGTAGATCTAGACATAGACCCTTAAGAGGCTAACAGCATAACCAGAATATAAGAGGATTCTATTGTATTACTTAAGAGTCATTATTTCTAAACCTTTGAGCATTGGGGCGGGAGGTGGGGAGGCTGGGGAGGGTCTTAAACTTTCTATTTCCCAGTCCTCAAAAGCTAAAATTAAAGAAAATGGTAATATTTTCAAAGCATTTCCTATTTTTCACCCATTTTTCACCGGTTGACTTAATACCATGGAAATGCACCTTCTAAAAAACAAAGACGATGCCTGAGTCAGACAAGTTTCCCACCCTTCATAGATGAGTTTACTTCTTGATTCGGAAGGGCTGGGAGAACGATTCTGCTTTCATGAAACACATTGAAGACAGAGGACTCAGGAGGAGGAGGGGAGTGAGAGGAGCCAAGGCCTTGCCAGGGCACTGCAGGGAAACACCAGGCAGCGGGCTGACCACGTGTCCCACTCAACACCCTGAAGACGCTTTAAAAGAGCTGTTCTAACACCATTGCCCAAGGGTACTGCTTGGTTAGTAACCTTGTCAAATACACAAGCTATGCTGTTCGCACCATTTGCCTCTGTCTTTGCATTAGGGATCAGGAAGGTGTAACAAGAGTTAGAAGGAGACAAAATATCAGTTCTCTTCTTTTTTTTTTTCTGATGAAAAGCTGTATGAACAAAACCATTGTCTCCAGCACTGTAGTTATTCTCTCAAATAGTCATAAATCCTAAAAAATTAACCATCTAAAATTTTATTTAATTTTATTTAAACTTCTTCCAGATTCAATTTTATCTAACACTTAATAAACTTCTGAGTTCACATTTTTGTAGACAAAATGATTTTTCTGAGTTTTTCTAGATTTCCCCCCATCTCACCAACTGGGCAGTCAGCAGTGTGGGAACCATGTTTTAAATCTTTGATTTCCCCAGCACAAACAGTGTGTGAACTGGAGATGATCTTACCATAAATATTCCTAAATGGGCACTGAGTGAGAGAAGGGCAATTCCCACCCTGAGTAAGGCATTTTCTTTTTCCATAAGACACCACGATAGCTTGTGCAACAGAACAGCCCCCATCATAGATACCTGCAGGTACTGCTTTTCTGCATCACTTCTGCCCTGTGATAGCCAGACAGCTTGCAAAACCCATCATTGCTGTACACGATAGGCCAGTCCACTATCTGGGCATTCCCCAACACGAAATTAGTATCTGTTGAAAAAAAAGAAGGGGGGGAGGGAGGAGGAAGAGGAGGAGAAGAAAAGGGCACATGAAGCAAGATATTAGTTGAGACATAAATAATGTCAACCAAGCCAGGTAATTTTGCTTCCCTCCATAATAGTCTCTTGAACAGGAAAATGACCCTTCAAGGAATACAAAACAATAGTAATTTAGAGTGAATAGTTTAAATGCAAATGTTAATGTTGCTAAACTCCAAAAAGAAATTAGCAAAGGAAACACACTTAACCAACCAACCAACAAATCCTGCAGAAATCTAGCAATTCCTATGAGACATTTTCTAGTCTGAATTTTTATTCTCAATAAAAGTGTTCTGGTAATATAAAACAAGAAAGAACCCAAGATCATTTCTTCTGGGCTCCATCCAGCATCTTAGCCTTATCAGTCTTTTGGCCTGAAGCTACAAATTGGCCTTGGTGACCCTGATTACCATTTGCCCAATCCTAGGAGAAGGACTGTTTAGAGAGACACAGGAGGGGGAACACGGGATTGCCTCTTGGATCATACATACCACAGGCAGCCCTCCTTCTAGTAAGAAAGGAACTAGCCCCTCCTAATACCAGAGCTTTGGTGGAAATGCTTGCAGGACAAAACCTTCCTGCTGATTTTGAGATTTTATAACCATAGAAGCTGCATTTCAGAGGTCTTTCACAGAGCACCAGCCCACCATCCACCTCTCTTGCAGGGATTAAGTAAGCCAGATATGTTTGGCTGCTTGGTGTATGCTCACCACTTACCACACTTTTGAAAATCAAATCTCCCACACTTTTTTTTTATGCTCAGAAAATCAATGGTCCCTCTTTTCTTTTCAAGACCTTAAATTAAACAAATAATATCTAGAATTTAAATGTAATCATTATTCTAGCTCGGCTCTCTGTTCTGTACAGAAGAGTCACCCATTCCAAAAAAGGAAGGAGGGAAAGGAAGGGAAGGAAAGGGAACGGAGGAAGGTGGATGGCAGGCACATACCCTTCTTTTCTTGTAAATGGTATGGGGTTTTGTTTATATATGTGTACCACTTAGAGTAAAATAACAATGACATACCGGTATAATGTCCTCATTTAATTGGGTAGTTAATTTTGCTTCAGTACAACATTTGTAGTTGATTCACAGTAGGCACCCATTCCTTCCTATCTAGTGGGGAGGAGGGAGAGGAAGGAGGAATAACTAAATACAGTCATCTATTCTTGGAAATGCCTATTTAAAAGAAACATAAAATACAACTTTCATGAAGTTCACCTGAAAACCTACCAATTCCATAAACATGCTTTTAATGAAAACCAATAACCAATCCTTCCCTCCATCTCTCCCATATATTCTTAAACACAGGCAGACCTTAGAGATATTGCAGGTTTGGTTCCAGACCACCACAGTCAAGTGGATATCACAATAAAGCAAGTCACATTTATTTTGGTTTTCCAGTGTATGTAAAAGTTATGTTTATACTAAACTATAACCATATTAACCATATTAAGTATACCATAGCATATGTCTAAAAAAACAATGCACACATCTTAATTGAAAGACACTTTATTTGTTACAAATGCCACCATCATCTGAGCCTTCAGCAAGTCATAATCTTTTTGCTGGTGGAGGGTCTTACCTCAGCGTTGATGGCTGCTGACTTAGCCAGGTGGTGGTTGCTGAAGGTTGGGTGACTATGGCGATTTCTTAAAATAAGGCAACAATGAAGTAGTTTACTGTATTGATGGACTCTTCATAAATAATTTTCTATAACATGTGATGCTGGTTGATAACACTTTACTCACAGTAGAATTTTCAAACTTGGAGTCAATCCTCTCAAACACTCCCACTGCTTTATCAACTACGTTTATGAAATATTCTACATTCTTTCTTGACATTTCAACAATCTTCACAGAATCTTCACTAGTAGATTCAAGGAACCACTTTCTTTGCCAATCCATAAGAAGCAAATTTTCCTCTGTTCAAGTTTCATCATGAGTTCAGTAATTCAGTCACATCTTCAGGCTCAATTCTATTTCTAGCTCTCATGCTCTTTCCATCACATCTGCAGTCACATCAACTTCTTCAAACTCTTGTTAGTTTTGCTGTTTTGACCTCTTCACATGAATCACAAATGTTCTCAAGGGTGTCTAGAATGGTGAATCCTTTCCAGAGAGCTGTCAATTTACTTCGACCATAGAAATTACTACCTATGGCAGGTACAGCCTTAGAAAATATATTTTTTTAAATAATAAGACTTGAAAGTCAAAATTACTCCTTAATACACAGGCTACTGAATGGATGCTGTGTCAGCAGCCATGAAAACAACATTCATCTCATTGTACACCTCCATTCAAGCTCTTGGGTGACCAGGTGCATTGTCAGTGAGCAATAATATTTTGAAAGGATTTTTTTTTTATGAGCAGGAGGTCTCAATAGTATGCTTAAAATATTCAGCAAAACATGCTGTAAACAGGTATCCTATCACCCAGGCTTTGTTGTTCCATTTATAGAGCACAAGCAGAGGATTTTCAAAATGGTAAATGATTACTAGCTTCAACTTCAAGTGGCCAGCTGCATTAGCCCCTAACAAGAGAGTCAGCCTGTCCTTTGAAGCTCTGAAGCCAGGCATTGACTTCTTCTCTCTAGCTATGAAATTCCTAGATGGCATCTTCCTCCAATAGACAGCTCTTTGTCTACATGGGAAATCTGTTGTTTAGTGTAACCACGTTCACTAATTACCTTAGCTAGATCTTCTGGATAACTTGCTACAGTTTTTACATCAGCACTTCCTGCTTCACCTTCTACTCTTATGTTATGAAAATGGCTTCTTACCTTAAATCTCATAAAGTAACCTCTGCTGGCTTCAAATTTTTCTCCTGCGGCTTCATCCCCTCTCTCAGCCTTCCTAGAGTTACAGAGAGTTAGCACCTTGCTCTGAATTAGGCTTTGGCTGAAGGGAATGTCGTGGCTGGTATGATCTTCTATCCAGACTATGAAAACTTTCTCCATATCAGCAGTAAGGCTGTTGTATTTTCTTATAATTCCTGTGTTCACTGGAGTAGCACTTTTAATACCCTTCAAGAACTTTTCCTTCGCATTCACAGCTTGGCTACTTGTTTGGTGCAAGAGGCCTAGCTTTCTGCCTATTTTGGCTTTCAATATGCCTTCCTCACTAACCTTAATCATCTTTAATTTTTGATTTAAGGCAAGAGACATGTAACTCTTCCCTTCACTTGAACACTTAGAGGCCATTGTAGGGTTATTAACAGGGCTAATGTCCACATTATTATGTCTTAGGGAATTGGGGGGCCTGAGGAGAGGGAGAGAGAAAAGGAATAGCTGGTTGTGGAGCAGTCAGCGCATGCACAATATTTATTGATGAATTTCACTATGTTACACGGGTGCCTTCCATGGCACTCTAAAACAATTACAATAGTAACTTCAAAGATCCAAATATAACAATAATGAAAAAATGTTAAATATGTAAAGAACTGTCAAACTGTGACACTAATTACTTTAGACACAACGTGAGCAAATGCTGTTGAAAATAGCACCATAGACTTGACTTGCTTAATACAGGGTTGCCACAAATCTTCAGTGTGTATAAGAAAAAAAGCAGTATCTGCAAAGTCCAATAAAGTAAAGTGTAATAAAACGAGGTATGCTTGTACCTTCTGAGTGCCCACTAGGCCCCAGGCACAATGCAAGACCCTGGTCATATCTACCTTGGTAAGACATGGTCCATGCACTCCAAGAACTTATCAGAACAAATAGACATGTGCACGACTAACTAAAGAAATAGGTGAGAAAATGATTAATTCTGTTTGAGGGAAGTAAAGGACTGTGATTCAGAGGGACACACTTGCTCTAGGCTAGAAGCTTAAGTAAGATTCATTTAAACATTTTGAATGCCTAATATGTAACCAGACAGATGATGCAAAATGATATTTATAAAAATGAAAATATGGTGCCTCCCTTTGGTAAATGTAAGAGGTTGTGGAAGAAAGAGAACATCCTATACAGAGTATTCAGCATAAGTAAAGGTCTGGCAGCAAGGGATGCATAGCAGACTGATGCAGACAGACAAAGGGCAGGCAGCCAGAAAGAGGATGAGCCTGAAGGACCTTCCTGGGAAGGGTCTTCAGGCTCAAGATCTTTGACCCTTTACATGGGCTTTCTCTCCCTGAATAGATTCACATTTCTTGAACTAAACAACTAAGCCTTGAGAGAAGTACGAAATTCACTAACTTATTGCTAAGTGGATATAAAGCCTAGTCAGTGTAACTATTTCTCTTGACTCCTGAAACTGTAATCAATTTCCCTCAGAAGACCTAGAGTAGGAGGGAAAAACTGCATGAACTTTTCTGTGGCTAATGCCCCACTAAGATTATGTGCTAAGAGGGAATTATAGCCA
>VMDR010017999.1:0-19556 GCA_007922815.1 Macrotus californicus | reverse complement strand
ACTTCATGAGTCTGTCTCCAGAACTTTCTGTTTTATTTCATTAATCTAATTGTGCAATTTTGCATTATAATTGTTTTAATTATATATGTTTTCTTCTGGAGACTTTAAAAAATATTTTCTTTCTAAAATAAATAATTTGTGTCAATTTATTTAGGTAATTTTTAAATTCCTCCTTTGATCTATCAACTTTATGGAACTATATTAACAGCTTTCCTGCTGTTGAACTATCCTTGCGTTTTTGAGAAAAGCCTATTTCATTGTGATTGTTTTCATATAATGCTCATTTAGATTCCTTATATTTATGACTTTTTCCCTCTCTAAACATAAATGAGATTGATCTCTTGTTGGAGTACATTCTTCCTGGTGTTTGTCTATATATTTTCACAAATATTCTTACACATTTCGATATAAGGATTATGCTAGCATTTTCTATTGAGCTGGGAAGCTTCCATCTTTCTCTATGCTCTGGAAACATTTATCCACATAGAAATTATCTCTCCTTTTTCAGTTAGATAGACTTTTTATTACTTTGCCTGAGCTAACTGTAATTTTAGAGAGATTTTTGATTCTATAATGATTGTGATTATGTTTGTAACCACTATTTAAACATATTTGCATGGTTTTGAACTTTTTAAAGTTTTGTGTATACATGCTGCTTAAGGTTTCATAGCTTCCCTAGCCAGTGAATATCTGCAAATAGCACACTATGATCTTATTGGTTCCCCATCAATTATGTCATTCAAAATTATGTCGCACAAAGCTCAAAATTTTGATTATGTTTCATATTTGGCAAAGACTTTTTTCCTTATAAAAGCTAATATAAAATTTCAAGTATATCTTTAGGGGACAGAATGAAATTCTTTGGACCTAAATAGGATCTTTCAGATTATTTAATTTAGGTTGCTGTATCTCAGAGCTGTGACCATGAAGAGTGAGGAGATATCAACAAACATTTGTTTACTTAGAAATAATTGTGTACCTCGTCACTCCTTTTTTTAAATCACAGAAGCAATGAATTGACAAAGTAGAAAATGCTTTAAAAAATGAAGAAAATAAGCTCATTCATCCTAAATTCACTTCTCAAAGGACAATCTATTGCTGTATAATCTGCCAGACATTTTGTGCAAGTTTACCAATAAATATATTGGAAAAAAGTGTTCATTTTATATGTATGGGTGTATGTGTGTAACCTGCACTTTTCATTTACCATTATGAACACTTTTCCATGTCACTAAATAGAGACCTGCCTCATAATGGCCACATAGTATTCCATTGTGTCAGTCATTACAATTAATATAGTCATACTGCTATTATTAGACACTTACATTGTTTCTAATTTTTTCACACTTTAAAAATGCTGAAAGTAATTTGAAGCATTTTTTCTTAAATACTGGGCTAATTATTATAATGGATCTGTGTGAAAAGAGATACTTTCAGGGTATGAAGAGCTCTGAGTCGTGAGGTCAGCTGAAGTCATTTATTTTACTCTATGCTTCATAACTTCCATTTTATGGTCAAAACCCCACTGAATCTGATACAATCCACTCCCTGTATATAGAACCTTCAGATGAGCTTGAAGTTGGATAGACCTGTGGCCCATGGTGCTCCCTGTCCCCAGTTCCCTATTCTACATTCTCTTACTGCATCTAGTATCTTCTGGTCTTATTTTTTATATCATTTCTCTTATCAATTTAAAGGTAAACATTTCAAAGCAGTGGTTTGCTATACTCAGAGCACTAGCAAACAAATAATTGAGTGCTCACCATGTGGGGACACTAAGATGAGTTAATGGGGCAGGGAGCCAATATTTATCAAATGCTCTTTCTGTGCCAGATATTTTGTAGTCATTATTTTATCCAATCTTCGCACTATCTCTGCAAATTTAACATTTCAGATGAGGAAAATGAGTTCCAGAGAAGTACTAGAACCTGGTTGAAAACAATATAGAACCTAGTAAGAGAGAGAGTCAGGTTGGAACTCAGGGCTGCTTGGCTTTAAGCCTCCTTGATGTGGAGGAAGTGCCCAGTTCCTGCCCTTGAGGAATTCACTAAATGGTGGCGTTGAGACATTGTACCCTAGTCTAGTTCATTGGCATGCACTCTTCTGATCCTTGCCTATTTACCTCTTCCTAATATTGAGGAGAACCAGGTAGTTCCTTATAAATGAATGCAGCTCTTAAGCAGGACTTCAGCTAAAATGATCACAATGAAAATATGTTATGCATGAACAAAATATATGTGGACAAAAAAATGCATGTTGCAGCAGGTGATGCATTCTGGGAGATAGGCTTTTTCAAGAATTATAAACAAAATTTTAAAAATCAGCCAAGCACATGTGGTCACCAAATACTCATTGACAAGAAGAAAAGAAAAGAAAAAGAAAAAGAGAAAAGAACAATTTACTCACTTCCCTCCAAGGTTGGAAAGGATCAGGGCTGAGGTGAGGTTGGGAACTAATCGATAACCTTAGGTTTGCCTCAAAGTGTCACTTCATTTTCGTAAGTTGGGAAACAATTTTAGTACATGACAATAGCAACCACTTCTCAGAAAGTGTGCTTAAATATGTTTTAATTTTTTTTAAAGCATGACCTTTAGTTCAGATACCTTTAGTTGGATTTTCTGCCCAGGACGCTGGAGATAGTCCCTGCTAAACTCTCCTGGGAAGGAAATGTCTTAGGGTCTTTTCCCCACATCCCTGTTTCTTTACCTCATCAGACCTTTCTGCTGGAAGGAAATGGCAATGTTTAGCTTGAACAACAGATGCCTTTCAAGCAACTGTTCAAATTGAATTTGACAAGAAAATACAGGATTATAGTTAGAGAATTTTTTCTTAAAAGAGAAATAAATGTACCAAAATTTATGCTATGTTGGAAAGAGCATCAAATTCAGGGTTAGAAGTTTCAGTTTCATGTTCTCTTCTTTATAATCGTATGAAGCTGGACCAGTGTCTTAACCTGCCTGGACCTCAGGTTGTGTACCCAGGCACAGTGAGAAATATTTGCCCCGCCTACCACTTAGGACTGCTAATGACAACGCAATTAAATACCATATGTGAGAGCCATCTGTGAAATGTTGAATGCTACATAAATTTGTTATTATTGTTAGAGTAGATATTATTATTAGCCTCACAATGCCCGATATAACTCGGTACTTGGTTACAACTCGTTTTTGTTGTTTTAGTAACATTCCCATAGCAAAGAGCTGTGGTTTGGGAGCTCTGTGGGTTCAGGCTGGCACATTATGTGAACCTGTTGAAAAATGATGGCTGGTAAGTGAAAGGAGGAATGTGAGAAATTTGTGGGCTGCTTACCTCCAGCTCAAATTTATCATTCCTACCCCACCTGGTGAGATTCCCTCTGGAGCCGTGACCATTACGTGTCAACACGTAAGAGCCAAAGATAAGAAATAGGGTTCCTCAAAGTTAAGATTAGTGTTCAAAACAGACAAACGTGCGCCCAAAACCCAAGAGCAATAATGAGGACAACGCAGACTTCAGGTGGTCTGAAGTCTCTAGAGAACTAGTGCGTATTTGGGGTGTGGGGCTGGGGGTTGCAGAGGCCTCTGGTCACAGGGCGACGGGCCTGCAGACATTGCCTGGCCGTGCTTTTTCTGAGCTGAGGTCCAGGGCACCGTAGAAGTGCCAGTTCTTTGGCCTGGTGCACCTTCTGCCTTTCACTTTATCCACAGTCTGCCGAAGGGTTAGCCAGGAACACTGGATGGAGACTTTGTTCCCTGAAGCTATTTTTGAAATTCTACAGAGTTAAGAATACGACCTGACCAGGTGGCAGATGAGTTCCTGGGCTCGGGCCCAAGAAAGGTCCATATATTGAGAGAAAGGCCAGACTCGTGTGGTCCCAGGGCAGCATGGAGTTCACACTGAGCGTCTGGGAAACATCAGTGCTGCAGGCCTTGTTTTTAAATTAAATTCTTGTCCTGCTCTGCCTGCCCCTTTCCTTCTTCCCTGCTCTTGTGCATTCCTCTTTTCCCTTATCCTTACCTATTTTCGCTTTTCAGAATATTCCTCCTCAGTCTTTCCTCTTTTTGATTCTATTACTTAGTAGATGCACAACCTTGTGCAAACGTGTTAACTGCTTTGCGCTGCATTATTCCATCTGTAACACGAGAATAAAATTCTCACCAGAGGGCTGGCGGGGACTATTTACCTGTTGGTTCCCTCTCCTGCGTTTTCCTGTCTTCCCCTCATCTCACCTTCAAAATTTCTTTCATTTTTTTCTCTTCACTTTCCCTCCCCTTCCTTTCTTTCTTTTTTCCCTTTCCCTCTCTTTCTGACATTTAAAACCATGTCCCACCAGCTTAGCTTTATGCTCTCAGTAAGTCACCTTGGGACATCCTGTTTTTGTCAACTAACCACGTTTCCTCTGCTCCTGGGGCAGGGTGTGTGGCTATGACTAGCAAAGCTTTCAAAACCAATCATAGGACTTCATTTATCTTTACTCTCGTACCACTGTTGCTGAACCCCAGGCTATCACAACTACATCTGGTGGCATTTTCTATCTTTTTCAATGAACATAAAGGAAATAGGAGGTTGGTCAGAAGTCTTGCAAACCATACACGTTACATATTCAGCAGAGGTCTTTCCTTTCTGAAAAATAGCCTGCAAGACCCTTTGATTCTTGACACCAAGTCTAAGGGCTTCCTTCTCACAGCCACCTCTCCATGTCAATTCATCAGAGCTGTAGTATTGACCATTTGTATGAACCGTTGGAAAAGTAGGATTGATTTCATTAAACTCATTCTGATATGTAGGGAGGTATTCTCCACCAGGAATAGTGTAGCATTGAATTGGACAATGAGGCCTTTCGAATAGAGCTGGTTTGGACCACTCAGCCCTGTTTATTCTATGCTCCCACCACAGGCCAGTGGCTGAACTGGGACACAGTGATGGACAAGGCATCTATTTTGCTCCCAACAGCTCACAATCTGATGGGAGAGAAAGCAAGTAAATAGGCAGTCTCTCTGAATCAAGGATTTGGGGGCCATGTAAGTGGTGGTCAACAGCTATCCTGGCCTGGGGGCAGGATTTCCCAGGAAGAAATACCTGGCATGCGCCCAAAGGTGAATGAGAAGTCAGATTTGAGATGGTCCTGAACAGAGCAAGAAAGGATTTTCCAGCCAGAAGGAGCAGCCTGTTCCAAGGCTAGGATGTGGGAGAGAGGGAAAATGGTGCCTGTGGGGGTTCAGGTAGTTCCCTATGACTGGGTTGGCGAGCACAGAGGCCAGAGCTGGCAGGGAGTGCAGCTACAGAGGGGAAAGCGGTTAACAAGGCTTGATTGTCATGGTAAAGCACTTGACTATTTTTCTGTAGCCATTATGGAGGTATTTAAGGACTGCTAAAGAGGGAGAAAACATGAATATATGTGTTACTTCAGAAGCCTCACCCCTAACTTCAGTGGCATTGCTGATTGGAGGAGAGCAGGAGTGAACATGGGGACAATGGTCAGGGTGGTTGTCTCCACCCTGGCTGCGTGTGGAGCTGCTGCGGAGCTTTACGAAGCCCCGATGCCTCTGTTCCACCCACAGAGACTGTTTGATATCATTGGTCTGGGATGGAGCCTGGGCTTTGGAATTTTTAACAGCTTCCCAGGGCTTTCTAATTTGCAGCCTCGGCTGAGGAGCACTGAGTTCAAAGGTCGAGAAATGGGGATGACTGAAGGACTGTGAGATGTGTCAGGCTTGGGCTGGACCATGCCCCAGAGCTTCCTAAAAAAAAAAAGAACATGTTTTTTTCTAGAATGTTTAGGAGGTCAAGCCTTGAACTTGATGACCAGCTACAGTTGGGTTCTCAAGTGACTGGCATGAGGAGAGTAGCGAGCCTCTGAGGTCACCAATACCAAGCCCGAGATGGGAAATTGATGGGAAATTGCAGAACCTCAAGAATTAATTGACTGGTAACAGCAGGGCATGAGTAGAAATGGTGTTATTTATTTAGAGTGTAAATTATTTCTACATCAGCCTACATATCCACAAAGCCACTTAAAACACCCCCTCCTTGTTCCTTCTTTTTTTAAAAGAAGATTTTATTTATTTATTTTTAAAGAGAGGGGAAGGGAGAGAGAGAAACATGAACAGTGTGGTTGCCTCTTGCGTGCCCCCTACTGGGGATGTGGCCTGGGCCAGGCATGTGCCCTGACTGGGAATCGAACCTGTGGATCCTTTGGTTTGCAGACCACCACTCAATCCACTGAGCCACACCAGCCAGGGCCCTCTCAATTTTTTTCTAAATTTCACTTTTAACTTTCTTCCTCAAATTAATTGAGATTGGACAGAAAAACTCTAAATAAACTGCATTGAAAGTTTTATATTGAGCCTGTCCCAACTACGGCTAATTTGTGAACAACAACAACAACATACAAAAAAGAAGCATTTATTTTAAACTAGAAAAGAGGTTTATTCAGTTTCTTGCTTTTGTTTTTCCATGCATTGTTTCCCACAGAGAACTCAATGACCCACCACACAGCCACAGTCCGCATTTCCCCTTTCCCCGCTTCTACTCAGCCCTTCTAAGAATTACTCAGCCTGAGAACACTGAGAACATTGGGGCACGTCCCAGTCCCGTGGAGTTAACCCTCCACACACAGAAGGCTCTCCTGGTTTCTCAGCGGTGGCTTCGCTGCGAGCTGCCGTGCTCCATAGGCCCCTGGTGTCTGCTGAACGGATGTGACTTAGGGGTTAAATGCAGTTTGCAATTTCAAAAAATGCCTGATTTGTTGAAAGAGGCTCCTGAAGAAGAACATGTGAGTCTGAAACGGTTTGCAACATCTGAGAAGGTGGGAGTGCACGCTCAGAGGCCCTCGAAAAATCGCACTGGGGCCCGGAATCAGGAAAAAGGCTCTATTGCGGTTTCTATGACTCTCATCAACTTATAAGCCTTCCTGTTGAAATCCCTGACAGTACCTTTGACAGCATGTTATTATCTTACAATAAAATCTGTCCCCAACCCCCTGGTCCTCCTGCTCCCCCAGTTTCTAAGAAGGTGTTGAACAGTGGTGGGAGGGAGAGTTCAAAAGCAGATTCTCGAGGTTCCTGGTGACTTGACTCTTTCAGGGAGTAGTAGGTGGGGATCAAACTCTCTAATTTTATTTTTTCATTTTCACTGGAATTGAATTAACAACAGCAAAAGAATGCCTCTAGGTTTACAGTTGTGTGGCTTATTGCATATATATCCTATAAAACAGAAAACCATATGGAGAATTCCGCTTTCTTGGCTTTTTGTGTGTGTACCAGGAAGTAGTAAAATGTTTTGAGGTACTATTAAGTCTTTAAGTTACAAAATCAAGATTCCACCTTAAAATTTTTCCGTACTGTACGTTGTTGCATAGCCCGGGGTGCTGACTCCCTGCCAAATATCTATCAGAGAGTGATTTATGATATATGATACGCTCCCCGGCCCGAGCGGGGACTGTGCCGTTGAAACATGAGAAAGGGGAGGCCTTGCTCTCTCGAAACCATGATGACTGGTTTCTGTTTGGCTTTTCTGAGAGAACATGCAGTACAAAACCTGCCCCATTTTACAGCACCAAGACTTATGTAAGAAACAAAGCACAGTTAGGTTCAAGAACTTAATTTCTCCTTACTGTTTGGTAGGGGCTGTTTCCACTTGGAGTCCCTGTTCTTTTTTTTTTTTTTTCCCTCCATTCTTTCCCTCCGGCCCCTCCCCAACCTCCCCATTGTTGCTGTTCTACTGAGCTCGGAAATAAAATCAAACGGCTCTGGACTGGCAAGGAAAACATTTTAAAATGAAATCTCAACTCCGTGTTTTAAATATTTCATGTGCTTTTCATTCGGCTATGACTAAGAATATATTGTGATTTCTGGTGTTTTCTGTTCTGCAAATGTTTCCCCAGCAGCTGTGAAGACGTACATCTCCCTTACGGCTTTTAGGGCACTTTGCAGTTTGCTTAGATAAAGCAGCTTGGATTACCCCCTGCCCCCCCAAAAAATGAGAGGAAAAGAAAAAGAAAGCAGCCATTTTTCCTTTATATCAAAATCTTTTGACTTGTAAGTGGATATTCTAATTAGCTACAGTTTAAAGGACAGTTGATTGTTTGACATTCAAAAATACCATTAGTAGTCATATTGCTACAGGTTGCTTTACTAGTCTGTCTGTAACTGCTGAGGATTTTTGTTGGTATTGCTATGAGCTGATTGTTTTGTAAACATAAAGGAAAGCTATGGTCACTGTAGAAAATTTGGTAAATACAGAAAGGTACAGTCAAGACAATGTACCATAACCCACTTTGTTTCCCAAATCATTGTTATTTTTCAGTGTGATTATACATATTTGAAAACGTGATTTCTAATGGCTCCATGACTTATGATAATATCATGATATACTTCACTGTTTCCTTCCTATGGGACATTTATGAGTTCCATTTTTAATGGCAATGTTCTTATAAATAACAATGTGATAAACAACTGACTATGGAACTTTGGCCATACTTCTGTTTACTTCCTTAGGACACTCGTCCTGTAATTGGCATTACTAAGTCAAAATTTATAAATCTATTTCATAAACTTGCTGCATATTTTCATATTGGTTTAGGAAGTCTGTGCTGTATATTACTACTTCTACTGTGAGCTGGGCTTGTGCCAATTTCATCCTTATATTCTGCAGGACTCTGGCAGTTGATGGTTTTTTTTTAAACCTTTGCCAATTTAGTATGTATAAAATGATAAAATTAATTGTAATCAGCCTTATTTTAATTTTTAAGACAACAAAGCATATTTTTCCTATATATGGTCTGCTAATTTTGAACATTCAGTGGCTTGGTTTAGTAAGCTTTGTCCCCAAACCCTACATTCTATCTATCAAAGATTTCTTTTGAAAACTCTCAGACTATTTATTTCCTTGTGATAACTTGGAAATTAATTTTCTATTAGAGCAGCTGAGTGCTGTATGGAAATCTGGCCAGAACTTGAATATGTCGTTCCAAAACGTTTGATATCTTAAACTCCCAAGTCTTTGTAACTCAGGACCTGTCCCAGGTATGCCCAGTACCAGCTTCTCCTCTGTGGGGATGTGGAAGCCCTGCTTTCTTTCCAGTAACATTCTTTGGCAGGTACGTGTCAATGTTCTAGGGAGCAATCAGGGCATATCGCTTTCTGTTCTTTTTCTGCTCATGAACTTGTAACCCATTTGACAAATGATTCTTGAATTTAGGATGCTTTAGATAATGCATTTTTGGGCCATCCTAGTCTGCCTCATCTCAAAACTGTTCCTTCCCTCTGAAGGCCTCTGTGACTTTCTTTCATATACTAGGATTACAGCTGAGTTGTCCCTAATACTTTGCTGAGTGTGGAGGTGGCAGTTGGAGGCATGGTAAAGCCAGTCCTGAGAATGCCTCTCAAATTCCCCCTACTTTTCTGTCTTGTAAGTTTCCTTTTATTGAGCACCAATTGCATGACAGGCATCTTTCCTTCTTGATCTTACTGAACCTTTACTACCATCCAATGGAGTTTTTATAATGAATTGTTTTCATAGGCAAACATTACCTCTGAGAGATGATGTCAATTCTCCAGAGAAACAAAGATTTTAAGTGGCATTTGCTAAGTACAGAGAGGTACAAAGTTTCTGTTTAGTAAATTATATAGAAACTGAAGGAATAAACATGCTAAAGTCTCTCACATAAAGTATTGAGCATCTCAGGGAGACAAATGGAGGATCTTTTAATTAACAAAATGCAAGAGAATTCTCTTACTTGCTCCCCCTGAAAAATATATATCATAGTGCTTTAGTTGCTTCATCTGTAATTATTTAGAGTTTCAAACATTTCTGAGGACATATACAAACTCTGAAAGGATTGTAGAAATTTATCCTGTGACCTCAGCTATTGGGTTTATCCCATAACTTTGGATGAGCACCTTGCATTTCTATGTATATGTGTCTTAGAAATTCTTTTGCTTTGTGGCTTAGTAGCATTGCACTTACCCTCTGAGCAGTACACGCTGCCCATGAAAACAGGGGTTGATCATTTATGGAAGCTGACCAGGAAATACGCTAAACGTGTTGTAAGGACAGGCTTTTGGTGTCCATTCTCGGAAAACTGTATTCCGGCTTTCCAGAGTCTCAGGATTTTAAAGATCAGGCTTCCTAGCCTCTTCAGCTTCTGCAACCTGAGATAACCTGTTGCTATTTTTGAATATAAATAGACCTTATTAGGCATAAAAAGAACTGCCCAAGGGTTTTCCCCCCTTTCTCATTTTGGTGTTTGGATTGTTAGCGGAAGTCTTAAGCTTTGAAACTTGGGAGGCAGTGCCTGCAAACAAACATCCTGTGGACAAAATTGTTGGCCTAGCACTCGGTGTTCCAGGATGATTGACAGGAAGCAGGGTGTGTGGTGAGAAGGGAAGATGGGCGCTCTGAGCTTGGTGGCTTCCAGTTCCCCCAAACAATAGCCAGTCTCCCAGGGAGTCTCACACATTCTTTTTCCCATTTGCTGACTGGAAGTTTGAATGGTTGTTTGTGGTGGGAGTTAGGGAGGTCATGGGCTGGGCAAGGAGGTGAAAAGAACCCTGGTACTCAATGAAGCAACTGCAAGCAGAAAATCCAGACCTTTGCTAGCGCTTTTACATGAGGGATGGGGTTGTGTAGATACCCAGACATCCGGGATGATGACTTGAATCAGACAATGGGAAAACGGGCCATCCAAAGAACTTAAGACCAGTCAAAACCAACACTCAGCGGAACTGGGCTGCAGTCAGGTGGCGGTCAGGAGAGATCAGGGACCATTAAATGAAGGGGAATGAAACTCATAAGGAAAAGAAAACATTTTTCAAAGCCTAGCTATGTGCTCGATTGGTGCAGGTTTTTGCATTTGATCCTATTTGCATGTTTTTGAAGCAAGTATTTCATTAACTTTTACATTACAGATGATGAAACCGAGGCTTCCAGATTAAAGTTTTCTAATGTGACAAAATTAGACCATGGAACAACTGACATTCTGTGCCTTGTCCATGACTACATTTCCTCACTAAGCTTGTCCAGGTCCTGCTCTTTTCTTTGCTTCAGTCCTGGTGGGAAATATGGAGAAGAGAATTTGTCTCTAGTTCAGTCTCCTGCAATTTCCAATCTGTATCTCCTTTCCGGGCTTCTTAAACCTTTCCCCATTGTCTGAATCATCAAGCCCTTTTGTATCTCTAGGTTTTCACTGTATTGTTACCTCTGCTACAGCGCTTTTCTTTCCTTCTCCCAGAGCAACTATGGCTCGCCCTCAAAGTCCAGTTCAAATGCCAGCTTCTTTCAAGAGCTCATGTGTCACACTTTCCCTCCCTCCGCATGTGGGACCAGTAGCAGCTTCCCATTACTGCAGTCCCACAGCAATCTATGTCTACCTCTGTTATCATTATCACATTGTTTCAAGTTTGAACATCCCTAGTTCTTACTAATCCACAAGTAACACATATAAAAAACACCTTAAAATTCAATCCTGTCTTTTGATAGCCTAATGATGCACCATTTAGGTAAATATTAGGCTTTGATTCTCCTTTCCAGGTCTGTCCATCCCTCTATCTCTGAGGACCCCCAGTAGATTTTAATTTATTTATAGACAGTAGTTGTCCTTGTGGGATTTCATAAGTTAATCTAAGAAGGAAAAGTGGGCAGAGACATTAGAGGAGCAAGTTGGGAAGGGAATTTCTAGCTTGGTCTTCCTTCCTTCCTTCCTTCCTGCCTTCCTTCCTTCCTTCCTGTCTTCCTGCCTTCCTTCTTTGATGTGCAGTTTTGGAGAAATTCAGAGACCAAATTGGAGAAGCTATATTATATTTTATTTGGATTTGAAATGGTTGATACATCTAGATTTGTGAAGGGTTATAATCTCAATATTTCTGTTCACAGAGAAAGGTCAGAATCTCATGCCTTGGCATTCAAAACTTCACACACCTGATTCTTCAAACTATCCTTTTAGCCTTATCTACTTTGATTCCCCTGCTCCAGGCAGCCTGGTCTTGTTACTGTTTTTGGAATAATCCCGTTCCCTTTGTTCTTACATCTTACCAGAGCTGACCACCCCCACCCCCAACTCACACACTCTCCCAACTCTTCTCCCAGCACTAAGGTACCCATCCTAAAGCACCCTCCCCAAGTCTTACCACATCCAGCTTAAATGATCCCCCTTCCCTGAACTCACAGCACTTTTCACTTATTTGGCAGTTAATCCTGCCTGGGTTTGTGAAAAAGCTTGTTTTGTTTGTATTGTTGTGGAACTTATATTCTTATTTTATTTTTCTACTTTGTGTTTTCCAGTGTTTTTATCTCCAAAAGAGCCAGGGACATCGTCTTTTACATTTTTGTTACTCCAGCTTCTTGACACTCCGTATTATCTGAGCAAATCACATGTCTTTAAAAACACCACTTCTTTATTTATCGAAGAGATAATTTTTATTACTTAAACCACAAAATGAGGGATCAAGGAGAAGAAAACTGATATCTATTGAAAAAGTATTTTTCGGACACAAGGCTAAAAGTTTTATGATACAACCTTATTTAATCCTTCCCCAGACCTGGTAAATAAATTATTTTTAATATCTGTTTTACAGATAAGGACAATTCACTTAGAAATTCTGAGCTGTTCACTTAGGATCACGCAGAGCGTGTGACAGCGCTTGGCCATCATTTCTCTCACAAAAATGTGCTCATTGAAACACTCATGAAACTGATGTTTCTTGACTACCTTCCTGATTCGGGCAGAAGGGATACAATGACAAGCAAACATCTACCAAGACCTTATTTTTTAATGATACTTGGATGAGTTGAAAACTACATGCAGACCAAACAATAACCTAAATAAATGTAAAACTGAAATGGTGTTAAATACCAGGATAGAGAGAACCATACTACTGAGAGAGAATGGCATAGGATGTTTGACCTGCTCTGGGAAGGAAGGGAAGGTTTTCTTGTTGAAATAATACCTGGGCTGCAGAGGTAAGATGAGTAAGAGTTAACCAAGCGAAGAGGGAAGGAAAGACATGGCCACAGAGGAACCAGCAAGTGGAAAGGCCTTGTGGCACAGAGGAGTATGGCAAGGAAGAAAGACTGGAAGGTTCCAGTGTTGCTATAGTGTGTGTGTGTGTGTGTGTGTGTGTGTGTGTGTGTGTGAGAGAGAGAGAGAGAGAGAGAGAGAGAGAGAGGGAGATGAGGTGTGAAACTAGAGATACAAGCCTTTTTGTTTGTTTCTGTCTTAATCCGAAGAACAGTGGATCCATTCAAGACATCAGCGTGTGCATGATAGATGATTACGCTGGTTGCCATGTGGACGGCAGGCAGGAGAAAGAAGGTAAGAGCAGAGGATAAACCAGGCAGGAGACGATTGGATTAGCCTAGTGATGGAAGGAATAGCTGGCCTGTTGCAGATAAAGGCAGTGGGAGTGTGATGGAGGAAAGGGGATGGGTTAGAAAGCTATTGAGGTGGTTCAACAGAAAGGTCTTGTTGATGGATTAGATATGGAGGTGAGGAAGAGGAAGATGACAAACAGCACTAGAAATGTTACCACCAAGGCTTGCTGAATGGTAGAGCCATTATTTGTATAGGGAGCTGTGAAAGGTGATCACATTTGAGGTGGACATTGATGACACTGGCATTGGATGTACTGTAAGATATCTTTTAGACATCTAAGATGAGAGGCTTCTTGGCATAAATATGTCTGGAGTTTAAATGAGAGTTCTGTCCTGGACGTACAAATTATGAGAATCCATGTAGAGATGGAGAGGAGAGCCTGGGGAGGGTTTCACAGGTCTGCTGGCAGGTACTGTTGAAAGCACTGAGGTCAGGAAAAAGTGATGCTCAGGTCCTGGATTTAAAGGATGTTCAGTTTAGTGGTCCGAACTGATTTGTGAGATTCCAAATTTACAGTTTTTAGTGACATCATCTTTGAGGAAGTGAAGGCTAAAGTGAGAGGGAGTCAATGCTGTAATTCTTGACCTTTAAGTTTTTGTTTTGTTTTTTTTAGCTTTGTTTTCTAAGACATGTGGTTTCCTGCCACTGTTTTGGCACATTTGTTGTTGATATTGAGAAATAGTGTGTATCATATTTGGCAATTATGCTCATTACTTTACAGTGTTTGTGTGAGCTCAGGGGGTGCAAACTTTTTACTTGCAAACAGGAAACCAGAGGCCCAGGCAGGGTCAGGAGAGTTTTGAGTGAGATCACCAGCGTCCCTGAAATGAAGATTAGAAATCCATGACCTCTCAACTCCCAACGCAGCTTCTGTGTTTGTGAGGTAGGTTGTCTTGACGTGCTTGTGTTTTGATTCCCGCCCCCCCCACAAGACGAGGCAGAGGGACTAGAAAAGGAGGGCATTGCTGCCCCAGAGGGACTCCTGTCCTGTCAGGTGTGCTCTCGGCTAGGTCCTGATCATTGAGGTTATTATTAGTAGTAGAAACATCAGGGTCAACATCACATTTGCAAACTAAACATAGTGAAGGAGAAAAGAATAAATCACTTCCATTTCAATAACATGTAGTTCATGGTAATAGAAATAAGCTACAACAGGACTAGTTTTATAAAAATTGAGAGGATCAATTTGCAAAAGTAAATATTGACCTAAAGAACCTTACAGGAATTAGTGACTCTCCAAAATAATTTGTATTCACAGGAGATGTGAGTTTTTAGTTATTAATTCAAAGAAGTAGTATTTCCTTTTGGTAAAATATTCAAGCAGTGCAGGAGGGTACACAGTGTAAGGTCTCCATTATAATACTCCTCCCCAGAGCGCAATTTTTCTCCGCTGAGGTCATAGTTGTCACCAGTATTTTTATTTATTTCTTCGGAGCTATTCCATTTGTAGCTATCTTTTATGTACAGAGGTGGCTTGTGATGCAGAGTGCTTTGTGCTTTGTTCCCTCACCAGGGTATTAATTGATAATGATTCCTATAGCTCTGCCTTATTCTCTTCGATGACTGCAGGTATCTTAAAACTTCTCTGCTTTCCCTCCCTCCTCTGTCCTGTCATTGTGTCTTTCTGTGGCACATGGGAAACATTTTGCTCAACTAACTACTTTGGCATGGTGATAAATGTGTGGAGGCATTCCAGCACCCTTCCAGACTGTAGTTGACCCTCCTGGTTCCATCTCTGCTGGGTGCCGGAGGCAGCTGAGTTCTTCAACAGGCTGGGTTGCAGTCAGGAGAGGGCCGGTGTGTGCCAGCTCTCAGGCCCTCAAACCTTTCAGAGGGCTTCGTGCTTATCTCCTCTTCCAGGATTCAGCCTCGAGTTTGGTACAGGGAACAAGGCCACCTACACCAGCTTGGAACTTGTGGCCTCACCTCTCATGTTCGTCCCTTTTCCCTAATCTGGGTTTATAATGTCAGCACACCTTGGGCCATTCAGTAGTCTCTCTCATTGTGTACTCATCTGTGTGAGCAGAGATGCAGAAGGATTTAAAGCAATTCAAGCATATGCGAAAGATAGAAGGAGAAATGCTATTTCAAAGTCTAGACAAAAAGAAGTAAATTTGGCATCACGCAATTATGACATGAGTTCTTCGTCTTCGGAAGGTTAAAATTTGCTGAGTAATTTACAAAATGGAACTTGTGTCTCACTCCTAAATACCTGCCTCTCCTCCAGTGTTCCCAAGCAGTATTGTCACCACCTTTCTCCCAATTGCTCAGGCCAAAAATCTAGGTTTTATTCTCATATTTTCTCTGTCCCTCATTAAAAAAATAGACTTTATTTTTTAGTAGAGTTTTAAGTTCACAGAAAAATTGAGCAGAAAGTACAGACATTTCCCATGTACCCTCTGTCTCCCCCACTATCAACACCCTTCACCAGGATGGTACATCTGTTTTCACTGATGAACCTACATTGTTGATATTATCATCAACCAGAGCCCATCATTTCTATTAGAGTTCATAGAATTTTGTACATTCAATGGTTTTTGATAACTTTACGATGGTATGTATCCACCATTATAGAGTTATACAGAGTAAATTAAAATCCTTAAATCCTCTGCGTTCTGCCTAGTCATTCCTTTCTCCTCACTAACCCCTGGCAAATAATGATCTTTTTTTTTGTCTTTATAGTTTTTGTAGAATGTCATACAGTTGGAATCATTATAGTACGTATATTTTTTTCAGACTGGTTTCTTTTACTTGGTAATATGCATTTAAAGTTTCTTCATGTTTATTCATGGCTTGATATCTCATTTCTTTTCAGTGCTGAATAGTATTCCATTGTCTGGATGTACCACAGTTTAGTTATCTGTTTGCCTACAGAAGGGCATCTTGGTTGCTTCCAAGTTTTGACAATTATGAATAAAGGTACTACTAACATTTGTGTGTAAGTTTTATGTGGATGTAAGTCTGAACTCCTTTGAGTAAATACTAAGGAGCACAATTGCTAGAATGTATGATAAGAGTATTGTTAGTTTCATAAGAAACTTCCAAACTGTTTCCAAGGTGGCTGCACCATTTGCATTTCCCCCAGTGATGGGTGAGAGTTCGTTCCTTTGGCTCCACATTCTTGCCATCATTTGGAATTGTTAGTGTTCTGGATTTGGGTCATTCTAATAGATGTATAATAATATCTGAATATTGATTTAACTTGTATTTCCCTGAGGACATGTGATGTGCAGTATGTTTTCATATGCTAATTTGCCATATGTATCTCTCCTTTGGTGACATGTCTGTTAAGGTCTTTGGCCCGTTTTTAAAATCTGGTTGTTCATTTTCTTATTGTTTAGTATTAAGAGTACTCTTTGTGTGTTGCAGATAATAGTCTTTTATTCAGATGTGTCTTTTGCAAAGATTTTTCTCCCAGTCTCTGGCTTGTCTCACAGTCTCTTTGCTAGAGCATAAAATTTTAATTTTAAATGAAGTCTCTTATCAGTTCTTCATTTTGTGGATTGGTGGTGTATTTAAAAAGTTTTTGCCAAAGTCAAGGTCATATAAATTTTCACCTGTTTAATAGTTTTGTGTTTTATGTTTAGGTCTGTGAGCCATTTTTTTGGTATATATTATTGTTAGGCTATTACAGTTGTCCCATTTTTTTTCTCCCCTTTATCCCCCAGCATTCTGCCCCACCCCCTGCCCCGCCTTTAGTTTATATCCATGGGTCATACATGTAAGTTCTTTGGCTTCTCCAATTCCTATTCTATTCTTAACCACCTCCTGTCTATTTTGTACCTGCCATTTATGCTTCTTATTCCCTGTACCTTTTCCCCCTATTCTCCCCCCTCCCTCTCCTCACTGATTACCCTCCATGTGATCTCCATTTCTGTGATACTGTTCCTGTTCCAGTTGTTTTCTTAGTTATTGTTTTTTTAGGTTCAGTTGTTGATAGTTGTGAGTTTGTTGTCATTTTACTGTTCATAGTTTTTTATCTTTTTCTTGTATAAGTCCATTTAACATTTCATATAATAAGGCCTTGGTGATCATGAACTCCTTGAACTTGACCTCATCTGGGAAGCACTTTATCTGCCCTTCCATTCTAAGTGATAGCTTTGCTGGACAGAGCAGTCTTGGATGTAGGTCCTTGGCTTTCATGACTTTGAATACTTTTTTCCAGCCCCTTCTTGCCTGTAAGGTTTCTTTTGAGAAATTAGCTGATAGTCTTATGGGACTCCTTTGTAGGTAAGTTTCTTTTCCTCTTGCTGCTTTTAAGATTCTTTCCTTATCTCTAATCTTGGATAACTTAATTATGATGTGTCTTGGTGTATTTCTTATTGGATCCAACTTCTTTGGGATTGTCTGAGTGTCCTGGACTTGCATGTCTATTTCCTTTTCCAGACTGGGGAAGTTTCCCTTCATTATTTTTCAAATAAGTTTTCAATTTCTTGCTCTTCTTCTTCTCCTTCTGGCACCCCTATGATTTGGATGTTGGGATATTTAAAGTTATCCCAGAGGTTCCTCAGCCTCTCCTCATTTTTTTGAATTCTTGTTTCTTCATTCTGTTTTGGTTGGATGTTTATTTCTTCCTTCTGGTCCAAGTTGTTGATTTGAATACTGGTTTCTTTCCCTTCACTATTGGTTCCCTGTTTATTTTCCTTTATCTCACTTTGTATAGCCTTCATTTCTTCCTTTGTTTTGTGACCATACTCAATCATTTCTGTGAGCATCCTGATTACTTGCATCTAGATTCTGCATCTGATAGATTTACTATCTCCTTGTTGCTTAGTTCTTCTTCTGAAGTTTTGATCTGTTCTTTCATTTGGGCAATATTTCTTTTTCTCAGCACATCTGTTACATTGTAAGGAGCAGAGCCTTAGATATTCCCCAGGCGAAGGCAACCTACTTCACTGCATTTTAGCACCATATGTGGGGTAGGGGTCAAAGAGGGAACAATGCTGCTTGCTCGCTCAGCTTTTGCCCCACTTTCTGTCACTTCCCTCATTTCCCGCAAGCAGATTGTGCCCTTTCAGGTGCTGATTCCTGGATCAGTGGGTTTGTGTACATTCTAGGACTCTCGAGTCTCTCTAACAGACTCTCCTGTGAGACTTGGAGTTTCTCCCACCACCACAACCCCTATAGGTTTTTATAGCCAGAGGTTTTGAGACTTTCGTTTCCCACACTGGAACCATGGGTTGCTTGGTCTGTCTCACTCCCCAGTTGCTCCTCCCAGCTTAGTCGAATGTAGGACTGCCCAGTCCGGTTCACCAGCAGCTGCCTTGCTGTATGTCCTCTCCACCCCGGCTTCCCATCTCTGCCCCTCCTACCAGTCTGGATGAATTTTTCTTCTTTAACTCCTTGGTTGTTGGACTTCCATACAGTTTGATTTTCTGGCAATTCTGTTTTTTTTTTTTTAATTGGTTGTTATCCTTCTTTTGGTTGTATGAGGAAGTGAAATGTATTTACCTCCACCTCTCTCTTGGCTGGAAATTCTCTGTGATCCATTTTGAGTTAATTTTTGTGAGGGTATAAGGTCTGTGTCGAGATTCTTTTTTTTTTTTACATGTGGATGTCCAGTTGTTCCACCACCATTTTTGAAAAAGACTGTCTTTTCTCTACTGTATTGCCTTTGCTTCTTTATTCAAGATCATTTGACTATATTTATGTCAGTCTATTTCTATAATCTCTATTCTGTTCCATTGATTTATCTGTCTGTTCTTTCTCCAATACACACTGTGTTGATTACTGTAGCTTTAAAGAAATTCTTGAAGTTGGGTAGTGTCAGTCCTCCAACTTTGCTCTTTTTCAATATTGTTTTGGTTATTCTTGGTCTTTTGCCTCTCTTTGTAAACTGTGGAATCAGTTTGTTGATATCCACAAAATAACTTGCTGGGGTTTTTATTTGGATCGCAGTGAATCTGTTGATCAAATTGGGAAGAACTGACATGTTGAAAATATTGAGTTTTCCCATCTATGAACATGGAATGTTTCTCCATGCATTTAGTTCTTCCTTGATTTAGTTTGGAGTTTTAGTTATATATTTGATCAGAGTTTTGTAGTTTTCCTCCTATAGCTGTCATACATATTTTGTTAGACTTACACAGAAGTATATATTTTTGTGCTAATGTAAATTGTATTATGTTTTTAAATTCAAATTCCACTTGTTTATTACTAGTATATAGAAAAGCAGACTTTTGTACCTTGTATCCTACAAACTTGC
>VMDR010017998.1:0-19572 GCA_007922815.1 Macrotus californicus | reverse complement strand
ACTTTGTCCTTCACATGCTTCCTCCTTTCCTTCTTTCTGCCTTCTCAGTCTTTCATGTCACCTTTCCTTATTTTTTGGCTGTATTTGTTTCTTTAGTTTTGTAAGTATTACCTCTACATCTCAACTATAAACTTCTTGAGGAGAAGATGCTCAGTGCTACACACTTCCCGAAAGTTCAATAAGTGTAATTTAGTAGACTCAAGAATATAGTGTCTTCTCCATCCTTTTATTTCCCAATTCCCCCTTTTTACTCAAGTAAAGATAGAATGACTATCTATCTATCTACAATTCTCTGAATATACCCTGTCATTTCCTGTCTTCATATCTTTCTTGTTGTGCCCTCCTATCCAACAGAATTGTGTCTGAATTACATGATTCAGCCAGCATTCACAACATTCTTTGCTTTATCCACCACAGGTGACTGGTCTAGGATGGCCACGGAGAAAATGGAAATCGCTTGGCTGAGAGCTCCCAGAAATGTTTTGGGAAGGTGCCTAAGCTGGCTGCATCCCTGTGGCCTGTTGCTCCTCCATCTTCCAGCCTGAAGGTGGAAAAGCCATCAAGTAACTGTGATAATGAAGGCCACACACTACGGAGCATGGAGCCAAGGCATAAAAAGAGCACAACTAACTGAGCTGCTCTTGGTCCATAATGCCCTAGACTGCCTGCTTCCATAATTCTTTTTTAAAATTTATTTTTATCTTTTTTTTAACAATTATTTATTTATTTATTTTAGACGTGGAGGGGTGAGGGGAGAGAGAAAGAGAGAGATTAATGTGTGGTTGCCTCTCACATGCCGCCCCCCCGGGGACCTGGCCTGCAATCCAAGCATGTACCCTGACTGGGAATCAAACCAGCAACCCTTTGGTTCATAGGCTGGTGTTCAATCCACTGAGCCACACCAGCCAGGGAAGCTTCCATAATTCTTATTGCTAGAGATAAATACCTCCTTTGTGTGAAGTTTAGCATTACTAATACTCAAGTGTTTAAATCTTACTTCTAGGTAATTTTCTTCCCAGATTTCCATGTTCAAAATTTTCTCATATCCTTATAGTTCCATCATATCTTGGTCTTTATGTGGAATCCTTTTGTTTATTCACCTATATTGTTGTTAGTCTACGAGCCCTTGGAGCACCAGTCGTCTTCCCCAGGGATTCGGGAATGTAGCTGCAATATAATAGGGGCAGAGTTAAAGTTTGTGAATTAAACTGAATTGAGGTGAGTTTAATTGAGTTGAATTGCATTGAGCTGAACTGAATTGAATGGCATTCAATTCTCTCAGTTAATAGAAAAAGTAATCTAGTAGAGGCTAGTCATCTTCAGTCCTTCTTGATCAATCCTCTTCATCTGCTACAGTGATGTTTTGTGGCACAAAACAAGCCTGGAAAAGATCTTGTTCTGCTCCCAGTACCACAGAATAGGCATAGCTATTTTGTCAGCCATGAGTCCATTTTTTGGGCATCTATTCTTCCTCTTCACCGAATTGATTTTAGTTTCGGAGATGTTCTCCCCACTCTCACTTAGAGTTACCAGCTGCCAGAAATTGGCACATTATCCAGACCTTGCCATTCAGTATATTCCAATCATTTGGTCATGGTAATCGGCTCAGCTATAGGTATGCAACCCAGGATAAACCAAGAACGTAATTCTGGGATTTTTGTTTGCTAGTTAGGAATGAAAGTGCTTAGTGCTGAGACCTGGAGGTGCCACCAATCCCAGTGTGGATATCACAGGTTCTGTGAATGAAGTCAAAGAGAGAGGAGCAGAACCAAAAGATCTCTGAAATCAGCCTGGCATTCATAGATGCTGCCTGTTTGTAGTTGGGCAAAATTACTTAACCACTCTGTTTCTTCATGTAGAAAATGACTTCAATGTAATCTTCATTTTGAGGATTGAATGAGATAGGACATGTAAAAAACTTAGAATAGTGCCTGACACAGAGGATGATGGACAAATACTAGCCTTCATTAATATATATATTTTAATCTATGATAATTGAGTTATGTACAGCAATAAATTCTCTTTTTTGCTTAAGCTGTTTTGAGTTGGAGTTCTATCACTTTCAACCAAGAAGGTCTTGTCTCAAACAATTAATATAATGCATAAAGCCTCAGAGTGTATAGTTTATGGCAGGCCAAATTCCCTTCTGTGGGCAGAGGCAGAGAAGGGGAATTGAACCAACTGACCCTGGACCATCTGGCTCTCCTTAGCTGATGTCTGTCAGTAATTTTACCTGAGGTCTATCAACTCCAACTCCTAGTTTGGAAAAGAGTTTCCTCATCACCATCCTATTTGTATTCACAAAAATCCTCCTTCTTCTATATTGCTTGCTATGATCAATTTCTTTTAAATATCTACAAAATACAAAAAGTGGGAAATCAAACATGAGAGTGGTAAAATGAGACAAATATTCCTAAAATTAAAATACATTTTCTATTGCTTTTTATTTCTTAAACCTTAAGCTGGAAACTTTTTCCATGTTGACTTAACGTAAATAATATTATAAGTAAGTGGCCTACATGCTAAATAGCATAATTTTCTTGGTGTCGATTTCTGGAGGGATATGCAGGGGATTTGCATGCTTAATTCCCATTAGCACCTGTCACTGGGATTTATTATCCCAGAGTTAATTCTCCACTCACTGCAGCCAAGAAGAAGGAAGCCCTGGTACATGGATGTAAATTAAGCTTTTTATTTTTCAGAACGAGATGAATTTCATGTTTGTTCCTTAAACACCTACAATGTTTCAGCCCTGAAAAATTCATATTTAAATGCACCCAAATTGACCTTATTCAGCAACGAGAAAAACGTATTCACAATTTGAAAATTTGTCTTGGGTAAAAAAGAAGTCTTAATCCAGGACATAGATCAGTTATTTTAAGTCCATTGGGTCTCATTCTTCCATTCAATACTAAAAAAATATTTATTGACCATCTATTATGTGCCGGGCAGTTTTCCAGGTTGTGTGTATAGAGCATTAAAACTGTAAGGAAAAATATCCTTCCTCATGAGAAGCACACAATCTATTGGAGAGTACATACATACATAAACATATATGCCTAACATATATGTTTATGTTTAGTATATATACCTATATGTGAATATATACATGTACTATATATATACATGTGACTATATAAAAAAGTGCCAGATGGAAAATCAAATGAGGTGAATACAATCGAGCATGATGAGGTGAGTGCTATGTCAGGTAGCAGGTCACAGGTCTCTCTAAGCAGTGACATTTCAGACCAGGTCTAAGTGGAGCAAGCTCTCAATCCTACACTCGGAAGAGTACGCAACACTGCATGATCTCTTTCACGAAAAAAAAACTAGGAGGGATGTTTCAAGGAAAGTATCATGTGCCACCATCGACTGTGGGAAACTCACCTGCTTGTGTCCCCCCCCCTTCTCCACTTCCTTGCCACTTCCTATCACTCAAACCTTTCTCTTGCCCTCTTTGGGCTGAGTTTCTGTATTGAACTACTACTCCGCTTCTCACCTTGTACTTTTCCTTTAAAGAATTAATTTCATTCAGCACCTGCCATTGAGTACTTCAATGCCCCAGACACGATTATGCTAGTTAATTTTATTTCACTAACTAGACTTTGAGGATTGTGCCCTATCATGTTTTTAATGGCAATCGACCAATAGTAACTGAACACCAGATATATATTGGGCTCTCTGTGTTAGGAGCCGAGGATGATATGATGAACAAGACAAATCTCTGCCTTAAAGAGAGTTAAATCCTAGTTGGAAGAGATAGGCAATAAAATTGTGAATGAATAAACAAACAACTTTTAGATGTTAATATAATAGTGATATCTGTGGGGGTTTCTTTCTTACTACTGCTATCTGTCTTAGAAAAATTGTAAGACATACATGATGTATAATCATAATCCCTTCTGGGGATATCATGCTCCAAAGAAATGACAAGTTATGAGTGGCCTAGATGCACTGTCCAACATGGTGGCCACCAGTCATGTGGCTGTTTAAATTAAAATTAATTGCATACAAATTAAAATTCCCAGTTTACACTAGTCACATTGCAAATGCTCAACAGCCACATGTGTTCATGACTACTGGTTTAGAGAGCACAGGTATGCACAGGTTCTGTGGGACAGCACTGGTTTACACGGTACACAGCTGGTGGGACTCTTTGATCAATGGTAAGAACAGCGGCTAACAATTTCATGTGTTTGACACTCACATGTGTTTAGCTCATTTACTTATCACAAAACCCCATGATGGTAACTGTTACTGGACCTATCTCAGAGATTATGGAACTGAGGTATTTAGTTTTATTGTTTAATACCTGTCACGTAGAAATGGGAAATACTAAGAATTAAGCCAGCCCGTCCACCTTGGGACCCTTTACCAACATATCATGATATCTCGGTATAGGGAAGCTAAAAAGAGTGAAGAAGAGATTTTAGCACGGCCAACAGTGTCTTCATAGAAATAAGAAGTGACCAGATTTGTCAATGCCTTTGCCAAGGATGACCCTTCTCAGATCTGTCAGACTCATTCAAGACACATTTTATTGACTAGAGGTTTAGATGAAGCTTAGCAGGCAGAATCGTGGAATGTTAGGATTGAAAAGAACTTCGAAACCGTCTCATAAAATATTTCACAGATGAAGAAACAGAGACATGCAGTTTACCTGACCTGTCCAGAATGACAGAGCAAGTTATGACCTCAGCCAAGATTAGACAGCAAGCTTCCTGCCTGTGTGTGTGTGTGTCCACATTGCCCCTTGGCACGAAGAGCTTAAAATTTTCTTGACATGTTATTGACTATTAGCTTGCAAATGTATTAATCTTGGGAAACGGTTTTCTCCTTCCCAGAATGTTAGCTGTGCAAGTGTGTATTGACCTCCTTATCCATCCACTTTCTTTTGTCTAACCTTCATTACTTTATCCACTCGTTCTCACACTCCTCCTTAGCAACCCAACCAACTTAAAAAAAAAAAAAAAAAAAGAGGTAAAAGAAAATCATAGCAGTCTGAGTCCTTACACAGTTAGGAGTTTGGAAAACAGGCCATTGGGTCCACCATCACTTTACGTGAGTCTCTACAAATATTGTGCAACGTTTCTCCTGGTGTCGGTACCGTCTCACCAAGAAGCACGCAGATAAAGCTCTGTTAGAGAGTGAGTTTCCCTCGAGCTTTTTTGTTTCTGTTCCGCTACAGAGAGGTCATAGGCGCCTAGAACGTAAGGCAGTCTGAGTGCAGCCGACAGCCCGAAGAATGCAGCCGTTTGGGGCACTGTTTCTGCTTCATGGCTTCTTCCCCACCAGGCAGGACTTCAGCCTCGGCTCGAGCCTGGCTTAATCAACCTCGAGACTCGAAGTCCTAGAACGAGTCCAGACCCGGGGAGTCTGGCTCCGGCTTTGCTGGCGCGGAGAAGCAGCTGACAGGCGTTGGGTCGAGGTCGACAGGACACAGCCAGGAGGATCAGAGTGCGCCGCCGCGCACTCCAAGTCCGGGTCTGGCGCACCGCGGGGGGCAGGCACTCCCAATCTCCAAGGCCGCCCCTTCCCTCTGATCCCTCGGTACCCTCTGGTCTCTCCCTTCCCGCCGTCCGCGGGTAGACCGACAGCCAGCCGGGCTCCACTTCCTGCGCTGGGCGCGCATCCCTCTCCAATCCTAGCTTACATAAGGAGGCCGGGCGCGCTCCCGCCGCCGCTGACTCCCCAGTGGAGTTGGGCTGCGCCCTCCACGCCTTCTGCGCTAGCGCCTCGGAGCATCCAGGCGCCCCACACTGGGAGGTGACCCTTCCTGGCCACCCAGCAGCGACAGTCGGGACGTCTCCATGCGGCGTGAGAACACAGAGATTGGACACCCGAGCGCCTCACTGTGCCCAACTCCCGCCCCTCTCTCCCTCCTCCTCCTCCCAGTTCTCTCTCCCTCCACTCCCCCCGCCCCCACCTTCGCCCGCCGGTGCCTGTGTGGTTCGGCACTGGCGAGCGGACCCGGAGAGCAGTCCAGGCTCGGCGCGCGGCGGAGCTGTGGCTGCTCCCGCTGCGGGGAAGGAGCGGCGGGGTTGGCTGCCTTGCGCCTCCCCGGACTCCCCAAGTGGGGGCAGAGCCGCTGCGCTCGGATCTGCCAGTTAGGAGGCACCGGGAAAGAGGGACCTGCAAACTCCTCCTCGGCGTCTCCTCTCCACCCCCTTTTGGCCCCTGCCCTTGGAGAAAGTGGAGTGTGGCGCTTGGTTCTCATTATTTCTTCGGACTGCCTCTCGGTGCGCAGATTCAGCTGCTGCCCAGCGGGGCTTTCGCTGTTCGCGAGTCTGTGTGTGGTTCCCCCCGGCACACCTCTGTCGACGATGAGGAAAGGTCTGCGGGCGACAGCGGCCCGCTGCGGACTGGGACTGGGGTACGTGCTGCAAACGCTCGTGCTACCTGCCCTGGCCCTGCTCAGCGCCAGCGGCACCGGCTCCGCAGCTCAAGGTAAGGGGGTCCGCCGAGCCCCGCGGCACCTCCCTTCGCTTCCCCCTTTCCCCCCTTCTTCCTCTCTTCCTCCCCACCTCTCCTGGCTTCCTTAATCTGTCTCGTTGAACTCAACTGGAAATCACTTTAAATTCCACTTTCCCAACTAGTCAAGAATCTTTGGTTATTATTTGTAATGTCTTCCGAGATGGGATATGGATGGACCAGGGACGCACGGGGTGTGGACAGTTATCTGTCTCTGGGCATGTGGGCACCTTGGGTGTCTTTTGCACTTTCTGCTCTACATACGCACGCGTTGTTGCATATAGTACACACAGAGGTTTGGAAAGACTGTCGGTGCGGGTTTGTGTGGCATGCCATAGATGCATCCTGATGCTCCCCGCGCTGTGCCACGTCCGAGGTTGCAGGATCTTCAGTGAGTCTCTGAGACGCGGAAGGGCGCTCAGCTAAGGAAATGCGCCCGTTACGGCCGAGGACTCACAGCACTGGTACACCTCCGCTGCTGCTCAGGGCGCCGTGGAGACACGGAGCACACACGGAGCACACCCAGTGTCCGGGACCTGTGCGACCCAGCCTGCGGCAGGCCCCGGGGTAGCGCACGCCTCCGAACTCACAGTCTCTCGGTGTCTCGCTCCCAGCTGGCGAGCGAGAAACTTAAACCCCAGAGCTCTGGGGAAACAGACTGGTCTCTCAAACCAAATCCGAAACTCCTCGGGGTAACCGTCCAGTTTATAACTCTGATATTTTAATTTAACGCGTCTGAGCTTTAAAATAAGTGTCCGGGGCCCTGCCGCAAAACCTGGGTCGGGAGAAGAGTGACCGGGAATTGAAGGTGGGTGAGGAGGAGGGCAGCGACAGGGGCTAATCGCCTGGCTTCCTTCTTGTTCCCTGAGTTTGAATTGGTAGGGGCAGCTCCCAGCCTTCTGAGCTCGGAAAGCTGAATGGAAGGGAGGCGGAGAGGAAAGAGCCCATGCTGCCCCCCTCCGCGGTCTCTCTCGGGTCCCCTGGGCCCCCAACCTCCTGGCCAACCCGAGCGCCAACCTGAATCTTTCGGAACAGTTCTGTGGTGGTCGCTGGCACTGGAGAGACAGCTCAGCTTTCCCTTGCGGTGGGGGTGAGGTTGGGGGTGGGAATGGAGGAAGCTTCTGCAGCATTCGGAGATAATTCAGCCACTCCATCATCTTGGTTACATTTCTTTACAAATTGGGAGAGCAAAGGAGATGCGGCGATAGCCCAAACTCCCTGGGCGCTGCTCAGCCACTGGGGGCCCCGACAGCATTCCCTCTGATCTGCGAGGACACTGGGAGCGAGGGCGTGGGAGGTGGAGGGGAGCCGGGATAGCAGGCGAGTGTGGTCCGGGTGAGTGATTAGCAAGGCTTTGTGAATTAGCCGTAGCTACTTCAGGAGTAAATTTTCCTGCTGCCGCGCTAAGTGGCCACGCTCATAAATCCTTTCCTTCTTGCCAGATGCCTCCCATCCGAGGTTCTGCCCTGATTTTCTTGTGCATACTTCCAGAGCGCATCTGTCTATTTTACAAAGGACTCTCCATTGAGACGCATGTGAACTTGTGGATTTCTTGAAATTGGTTAAGAAGTTTTATGAGCGGCAGCCAGGGGTGCTTGGAGGGGAGCGGGGAGGGGGGGGGGCTGGTGTTTGGAAGTTTAAGTGGGCAACCTGATGAATAGTTGTGTAATCAACAACGTGACTCCCTGTGGAATTCGTCTGCTGTTATTGGGTGCACAAAGCCTGGGGTGGGTGCTGGGATGGGGACCAGATAGTGAGAGGACAAGTTAAAGTCCCCAAAGATGCCAAAAAAGGAGATCCGAACTCCTGCCCAGCGCTTAACTACAGCCCAATTAAAAAGACTGCATAGGAAAATGGATCAATAAAGATAATATCAAACCGGAGATTGCAAGTGGGTTAATATTGAAAGGAGAAGAGGGGAGAAATGAAAAGATGCTCAGGACAGACAGCGTTTGCCATTGGTGCTGTTTTTCTTCTTATGGACCAGGCGAGCCAGATACTGGGAATTGAGCCTGCTGTTAGGATTTTAACTGGAAAAATAAAAATGCATTCTGTCGGGTGTGTGTGTTCCAGGGCTCTCCTCCTCCATTTAGTTCATTCACTTCTTTTCAGTTCCTGGTGAATCAACTATTTACTTATTTTTGAACCTTGTGGTCTTTGAAAGGCATTATTCCACCACTGTGATCTTCGCTATCCTCCATGTTCCCTGACACCAGCTCTTCCCGTGTTGTCTGTTGGGCATCAAAAACGTAGAAATTGCCAAACTCTACCATCAGCTACTGTAGCGGTCACTCTAGTCCACTCCCCCAGCCGGTTTACAGCCTAGCCACTCTGATCATTCCTTGCCAGAATCAGACTCCTGTCATGGTCTTCTGGTCAGATCTCCTTTTCCTTCTCATTTCTCATCCTTCCTCCTGTCTTTGGACTGGAATACCAGCAAACACAAGATGCTGTTGCTCCCTCAAGGTATGATTTCCATGTGCTGAGGATTTAAAGATCAACATGAACTATTTTTATGAATGGCAGTACATATGCAATTAAGATGAGAAAGTTAATTTAAGCACTTTACATTGTGGGTGAGGCTTTCATTTTGTTGGTAGAAAAGTGCCGGAAAAATGAGAAGTTTTAGGAAATATGTCTCTGCACTGATAGCCAAGAAAACAACAGATGTTTAAGATGAAAAAGCGTGAGTGTTATTTGTGACTGTACTGTGTTTTCTAACTGTGGTTTGAAGAAAGACAGCAGTCATTTTAAGCAGGTCCTTGGGAGATTCTCTAGGCTTTAGGAAACAACTTTCCCCTTTCTGGCTATGCCCTGTTTGTTTTATTCAGCCTTGCTGGGAACTCCTAGCTCCAGGGAATGTGTGGTGTTTCTGACTTCCAAGAATGAAAGATTTCAGTAGGAAAAGTATGCACGCACGTGTGTGTGCACGCGTGCGTGAACAGTGTGCCCTAGAATTAGTGCCCTTCTGTTTTATAAGTGCATTGTATTTCTGGACTGCACAGCCTTGGTATTCTGCCTATCTAGCACCAACTAGTGTTTTGAGTGTTAACACCACCAAACTCAGAACAGAAATACACTGAAGATTCTCATCATATTAGGATAATTCTCTACTGTCATAAATAGTTTTGTTGTTAAAAAATAAGATATACTTTCTATAAGAGAATAAAAATTACTTTCAGGCATTTGTGCATATTGGTGTGGTACAGCCAGATAATTGGCATGACAAAAACCCTGAATTTTATTAAAATTATACTATGTATTTCTCCCCTCTAGAAGCAGAGAAAATTCATAAATTCACATTTGGTATTTGCAATAAGGAAAAGTGGGTTAGCTTACCTTTGTTCAGAAAAATAATTTCATGCATTTTTGCTTACGGAATGCTTACACAGTTTCAAAGAACAAACTTCTCATGTACTTGCAAAGAGTGAGGAACCATTCGATTGTGAACATTTACTGACTTTGGCCTTCTGTGTTCTGGATACTGAGGATTCACAGTTCCACCATACAGGATCCCCGAGCATTTCCCATTGTAGTCCTAATCAGAAGCCCTATCAATATTTTTTAAGCAAGCCTCCAAGGACAAGAACATGAACATGAATGAGGCATGAGCTCTACTAGGCAAACCCTCGTAGCTTATTTATCATTATTGTTGAGACTTAAAAGTAACTGTTGTCTAATGTATGCTAGGTTCTCCAATTAGTGCAAACAGAGCAGCCAGAGCGCGGTCTGTTAGGCCTTAACTGCCTTTAACACTTTCCTGATTTAGGTCATGGCTTTGCTGGAGCAGCAGAGGGAGTCACTCTCGGAAGAAACATTAAAATTACAGGCTGCAAGCACTTCAGGGAGATAATGGGGGAACGTGTGGGGGCGGGGATCGAGGCAGCACTCCTGCCTTCTGATTTTAACCGACATTTTTTTCAGTCTGACTTTTGTCTTTGTGGCAGTTAAAAACAAGCCTGTTCACATTTCCTCAGAAGTTAAAAACTCACTAGCTCATTTGGATGGTGGTGGTATCAGAAGTGAAGTTGTTAACCAACAGGTATTGGGCACTTGCTGTGTGCTAGGTTGCGTGCTGTTTGTCAGGGACACGGACTGGAATGAGACAGTTTTCCAGCCTTGAAGGAAGGCACATTTATAATCGTATAATTATAATTCGCATTCTGAAATATAACAGTGGGCACAGGTGTAGTAGTTTCTGGACTCCAGCCTCAAAGATAGGAAACATAGGTCAGGCTAGGGAATGGTGGTGGGGGTTCCAACATTTCTGCACAGAGGGGGTCGAGGGTGGCAGTTTGGAGGGACGTTTGGGTCCCAACTGTCATGTATTAAATCTTTCATTTAATGTATGTTTGGTCCGGTCTGCAGAAGGCACAGGCTAAAGGCTGTTAGTGTCATGTGCCCATTCTGCCATTATCTCAGTTGTTACCACCATTTCAACACCCTGCCTCCACCCCTCCTAGGTGTTTGGCCGTGAATGAGTTATGTAGTGTCCCTGTGCCTCAGTTTCCTCCAATACAAAACGAGGATAATGTATACTACATGTCATATGAGGAGTGAATGGACTAACACATGCGAAGTATTTACAGCAGTATTCTTTGTCTTCCAACTGTGTAGACCACTGGCAAAGAACTCTAGAATAATTTATTTTTATCTTCACCTAAGGATGTGTTTATTGATTTGGGAGGGAAGGGGGTGGGGAGAGAGAGGGAGAGAGAGAAACATCGATGTGAGAAACGTTAATCGGTTGCCTCCTGGATGCGCCAAACCATGGCTCGAACCCACTACCTAGATATGTGCCTTGACCAGGAATCAAACCCACAACCTTTGGTGTACAGGATGATGCTCAGTCAGTCGTGCCACCCGGCCAGGGCTGAATGTCTATAATTTTGAACTCAGGGGGATGGCTATGGCTGTAGATACTGTTTCCCTAAAAGCAGCACATACCGCCATCCTGAGGAAATGCTCCACACCTGTCACTGCAAACTCCTGGACAGTGAGTGCGCGGTTCTTTGAACAGCATGTGGAAGTTTGCCCCTTTCCTAGTCCCTTGTCTTCCTTTCTGCTCTCTGAGAAAGTTAACCCAGTGCCAGTTCTCAGAATGCCGCTGTGTCAAGTCACTGCCAGGGAGGTCCGGGCTCTAAGCTCTTCCTTTGACTGTCATTCTTTCTTTCTTTTTTTAAAGATTTCATTTATTTATTTATTTTTAGAGAAGGGGAAGGGAGAAAGAGAAGGTGAGAAGCATTGATGTGAGATGGAGTCATTGATGTGAGAGAGAAACATCGAACGTGTGAGTGAAACATCAGCTGGTTGCCTCTCATACACACCCTGACCAAGGTCTGAACCCTCAGCCCAGGCCTGTTCCTTGACTGGGAATCGAACCAGCAACCTTTTGTTTTGTGATATGATGCCCAACCAACTGAGCCATACCAGTCAGGGTGACTTTCTTTCTTTTCAATGACTATTGAAGAGAATAAAACCTTTTCATAATTACACAAACACTTTTATTTAAAAAAAACACATGTCAAGTTTCATGTTTTCAGAGAAAGTTTGGAGAAAATAGCACTTTATAAAATGTCAGTAGTTTTTCTTTAAAAAAATGGACACATGTGTATAGTCTGAAGAACATAATGAATACATGTTGAAACAATACAAAAGAAACATATAGAAAATTAGGTTAACTTGAAGGCAAAGCAAATTCACCAGGCCTTTCATATATTCAAATTATGTTTGCAATTGAAAGTTTTAGTATCATAATTTAGAATAACATAATAATCTAGATAATAGATTTTGAGAGTTTTACATTTAATTCTACTTGTGTAGTGGTTATTGCTATTTTTTCATGTTAAGTACAAATGTTTTTTGTAAACTTTTATGATAAAACTAGAGAGTTGTGGGGTTTATTTAATGAGACAGTTCATTTTCTTACAGTATTTTCATTCTGCTTTTAATTTTTGATTGTCTGGTGTACAATTACAGAGCCCGAACTTTTCCACTCTCTATTTTTTAAACCTTGAAATCTTAAAACCATGTTTGGACTCTCCTGGATTTATTTCACAGTTTATTTGGATTTGTAATTGCTTATGTATTTGTGTAGGAAAGGCACGTGAATCTGCGGCCTTGGGTATTGCCCAGTATCACTTAGTTCAAGGATGTTTGAAAATGTACTCCCAGAAACTCAGCGCGTTGTTTTATGTAACTTTTTGGAGTGGAGTAAGTTCGCCTTGAGCGATGTTGCAATTCTACAACATCCTTTATCCTAGCTCTTAGAAAGAAATCCAGTAATTGGGTAATTTATACTTTCTCTTGTTTTAAGTATGGCATCTCCACATTTAGAGGTTTAAATTAAAAAACTTCCTAGTAGTAATTTTTCGAGATACCGAAATCAGAGAGAGTAAGCTTTCTTATAGTCTCTACTTGACTCTCGGAGCTCTCAGAATTTCTGCCTATTTATGAAAACCTCAAACATATGTTATGTTGCAAATATTCAGACTCTTTGTAAGCCAAATATTGGAAAATATTATTCTATATTGCAGAATTTTTAAAAAAGTTTTGGGTTGAAGTTGTAATATGCTTTCTAATTTTGACCATTCCTGCCCACTAACAAGTTGCTCCCTTAGGATTCCATAATAAGGTTTCGAAATAAACAGAAGAATGTCTCCAGATTTTATAGCAACTTAAAACATACCTAGCTTTCTATGTGGAGTTCGTGGTGTTCATTACTTGGACATTAATTAAATTGAAGTTATAATTTAGAAAGCAAACTGTAGCTTTGAAAGTACCAAATATGCAGGTATTTGTCTTTGTGTTAGTTCACCTTTTATTAGCCTAAGCAGTGATTCAAAAATGCTTTGTGTGGCAGAAGTGAAGCCTAACATCTGAAAACTCCGATGTTTGGGGAATACCCTCTTTTAATTAAATAACTAACCTTTACTCGTTGCTAATGTGGTGGTGCAAGGTGAGAGCGAGGGAGCCCGAGGAGACTTTGTTCTGTCAACGTGTTGGTTGGAGTTCTTATTTTAAACATGAGGGCTCACAATAATCACGTTAACAGATGATATTGATTAATCAAATTTAACTCCAGACTTACAAGTCTTACTTATTTAAAAATGTTGTGAGAATAGGGTTTTTTTTTAACCTTCATTAATCACTGTCATTTGGATCCTGTGGCCAGTTTCATATCTCAGCAATTATGAGAGCCATAAAAATGCCTCATGTAGATGAACGTGTATTGTCTCCTCTCTAACTAAGGATGTTAAACAACAGAAACCCCCTCAAGCACGTTTAACAAGTTTCCTGATGAATGCTAACATTTATCAGTTTTAGTCAATGTCTCAATTGATTATTTAATCATGGACCGCCTGAATTCAACTATAATTTACTGTCTTCTCTTTTTTTTTCCTGTCCAGAAGAAAAGCTTTATATATGAACATTTCTTTCCAATTAAAACAGATTAGTGCTTGCATATTAAGATGCATCTGCAGCCCTGTCACAGGGCCATATATGTCCATGAGTGGAAATTCAGGTGTCTTTCAAAATTGAAAAAAATTAGTGTTCATAATAATATAAAATATTAAAGAGTAGTATAAAAGTATAGCATTTTATAGAAAAGTAATCATTTTAATTAATTCATAACATACACTCTATTATACAATAATAATTTAGTGCAAAATGATAGGGCGTGTGGTCTAGTAATTCTCATGTATAATTATAGACATACTAAAATACACTCATGTGTAAGATTAAAGTTAAAGGGTCCATTCTATTTTCTGTGAATTGACAAATTTGTTACTTGAATTTAAATTGAAGATTTTATGTAATTCTAATATCTTTTTGAAATTTCAAGAACCCCCCAAATCATAAGAGTACTCTTTGACAAATGATATCCTCTAACTTCTACAGGAACAAAAAATGATGGTCAGTAACAAAGGCTCTGTTGTTTCCTTACAAGTGATTTTCAGAGATCCGTGTCATCTATAATCCATACCAGACAAATAGCCAAATTATTATGACAATAAAAACTTTATGACTGGGAAGGCATAGTCAATAATGGTAATTTCACTTTGAGGATTATGTCTGTGTGAAACATGTTGACATTTGAATTTAGCTTTTGATAAAGGGAAAAATGATATATTTTATCTTCCATCAGCTGAAGAGTTTGCCAGATACGCACATTGTAGCCACCCAGAAGTGTGCAAGTTTAGCAAGCAGCAATCTAAAAGTCATTCTAAATAAAACAGTAATTACATTGTCTGTCATTTTCTTTAGCAACTTTCCTTCTTCCTTCTGGATCCCCATAAGATAATGAAAGAGTGTAAGCTTTAAAAATGTGTTATGGATCAAATCCAAGGATGGAAGGAGCCTAAGATGTTTCCCTCCAAGCCGTCCACAGCCATCACCAGCAGAGTATGCAACCTGGTAGAAAACAGAAGCCCATTTCAGTAACTGCTCTCAGAAGCTGAGGAAAAACAGGCATGTTCAAATGATTTATTTGTGCCATCCGGAAGAGAAACCTAAGATCAGTATTTCATCATAATATTATTCAACAGGCCCTCTGACTGGAAACTTTGATCTAAATAGAGTCTTCATCTGCTCCTATTTCAATTAGCAGAGCAAACGAATTTGGACAGTATTTGAAAGGTATATATTCGAAAGAAGTTATGTTTGCTTTTTACTTGGACCTTATTTGGACAGGATGTGCTTGTCTGAGAAATCCAGACTTAAATCAGAATCAGCGGCATATTGATACATAGTATCTGAGAGAAGATTCCTCTAAATACATAATTAATTCTTCAGTGGTCTTTATATAATGCGTTGCCACATTCTGAGCTACTCTGTTAAACCTTGTCATCAGTAACAATATCAACAGTGTACTTTAAATCTCACCTGTACGTAAGGAATTGAATTGCATTCTTTGTCCAGGGAAAGAATTCGCTTAAGTGGAGTATTATCTTTAATGTATTACTATACATTTTTAAAAATGTTTCCAATATCTTTCTCTCATATACCGATCTACTCGATATTTATTTAGCATATATTTACACTCACATACATAGATCTATATAGAATTAAGAAGACCCCGGTGAAGAAGTTATCGTTTACTTACTATTACATGATGAAAAAAATAAATAAGAGGATGACTAGGAAAACTCTTAACAATAGGTGTGTTTCCAGAGAAATGGGAGCAATCAGTTTATTGGATTTGTTAGAAATTATCACATGAAAGATATACACATCATTTTTTGTTGAATTAAATGACTTGGAATTATTTCCTAGGAGGGCATTTCCAGGCAGTCTTAATGAGATGAGGAGTTACAAGGAGAAGACAAATACAGTTCAGTAATCCCCTGTGAGCATATAGAGGCTGACAAAAAGTGTATGTGTATGTCTGTGCAACCTTTTTTGTTTTAGAAGTGAGAGCTCATTTTCAAATAACCTTGGCAGTATCCTTAAAAAACAAACAGAACCTTTCAAAAATGAAAAAAAAAAAAACATTTTTGCTTGTAAAACAAGTTCGTAAAGGTAGTCTTTGAGTAGGAAATTAGATTAAATCACTGGATGGTAACTGAAAACTCCGTCCTACTGTTGTGCAGACAGTGGCTTGTTCTCTGGCAGTTCCCAAGTCATTTATGTGGTGGACGAAGTCCAGTGGAGATGCCTCTGCCTCCTCGGTCCAGTGGGGTATCTGATAGGGACAACTTTGCTCCTCTCCTCCAGGGACATAGACTGAGGAAATCTCCCAGTCCCTGGTCTGTTTCAGACACGTGGAAGACTTCCCTTGAATTCCTTACAAGGTAGAGTACATTTGTTGACCGGAGGAGAAGGTCAGCTTTCACACATGTGCAGGTAAAATCCTTCATCCACACGTGGGACTCTCTCTCTGGGTGCTCTCAGGAAAGGCATGATTTCCACAGTAGGCGGCCCAGTAGGCTCCACAGTAGGAGGTGACCTCTGCCGTGGGCTGATCCCAGGCCAGTGTGTTGTTCTTTCCTGGATTTGGCAATGGTTTGTTTCAAGTTCTTAATCAAATGGAGTCATGTTCCCAGGATGGGGGCCATTTGATTTTCTTGAACTCCCTCAGCTGCTAGATAGATTTATCCACTGCATGAATTGAAAGCTTTATTTAATGGAACAAAGATAAGGTTTGTTGGGTGGGGGAGCACAAGGGGTAGGAGGGAGGTTGTTACTAATGAAAGAATATACAGAACTTCACTCGGGATGGAGGGAGAATATGTTTCCTTGTTTATGTTCAATATTGCATTCAAATGCATGTTAATGTATAAATATTTATACATCAACCTATAAATGTATATTAATTATTGCCACATGTCCACATCGCTTCACATTTCTGAACTAGGATTTTAAAAGATGCACATAAATTCTAGGGTTCAGAAAATTGTTTTGTATGTTCTCTATCATACCTATACCACGTTCATGGATGACCCTGCGTTTTCAGAGCAAAACATATGGTACTCTGCTGAGAACAGCACTGTAAATAATAGTGCCTCCCAAAGTTTTGTGATCACAAGCCTAAATGCTAATAAGGGAGGTTGCCTGTGCAATGGGGAGTGCAAGGCTTAAAAAGAGGGTCTTAATAGCAGATTCCAGAGTCCTTGAGTTTGTTTTGCATTCAGTGCCAGTCACTAGATTAGGGAAAGGAATGCCCAAACAACACACTTGAGGAAAAGTGATTTTTATAGAAAGGAGCCATTTCTGCTAATAGCCAGTAACTGCACGTAACCCCGCTGACATTAAAAGTCCATTAGCTAAGCCCTGTTTAAATAGCAGCTGATGCAGTGTCCTCTAAATGTACGTTGGAATTTTTTTCACATAATTCACTAATAGCAGTTCTGTAATTTTTTTCTAAAACTACATACATTAAGTCAAACACATGTCATCTGATAGGAGTGGCTGGGCTGCTGCTAAGCAGGCAGAGACTGGTGATGAAACAAAAGTCACAGTCTATATAACAAGCAGATAATAAATGATGGTGGTGGTTTTAAGAGGGAGCCTTTGAGAAGAATCATATGGAGAAGCTTAGGCTGACATCCAAAAAGAGTTGTTTTCATTGAAGCCCCTGTTCATGTGCCCTACTTTGAGGTATTCGTTTAAAGTGATTTTCTTTTTTTACTATTAGCCTCAGTGTTTAGTTTTTCGGTGCATTTTGAAACGACAGGAGGCCCCTTCCTTAGACACTGTTATGTATGTCAATAGTCGGGGATGAGGGGTGGGAGACACAAGCAACTGAGAAGAGAGAACAAGGGGAAACAGAGGCACAACTTCATATATGTTAATATTTTTAAGGTGATTGCTGTAGTAATGTTTTGGAAGCATCAGGATATATTTATCAACATGGCTTGCAATGAAATCAAAGGTTGAAATGCCCATACTACCCCTCATTTTTGATCTTTTTAATATATTTTAATTTCCATTTTAATCACGTGAAAGGCAGAAAGCTTTACTGCCCATTTGTGTTAGAATTCAAGGACTCTTTACCAAGTCACCTTGGAGAAATGGCTACGAGGGTGCTCTGTAACCCGGAGGCCATCGTGGAGACCAGGGGAGGGTGGCCCATCCTCTAACGCGAGCTGAGAACAGGGGAGTAACTGGTCGGTGGCTGCCGTGCTCGCACCCCTGTGAAGTATCACGAGAACCTCCACTTCGAGCCCCGCACCCCATTTCAGACCATTAGTGAAGCCTGTCTAGGCCATAATGGGGAGCCCTGCTGAAGCTTACCACCCTGACCACTTGGGCATGAACATTGTGTACATGTTCACAGTAGTCGCTCCAACACTACCCAATCTCCCAGTACTTAGAATGATTTATCATTGATAACCTGAGAATGTATTTATGTCCGAGACTTCGCTTTACTTATTATTTATTTATTTACATTTAAAATTAAGTCAATTTTTCTTTATTATATTAAAAAATCCTTCACATAACCATGTATCACTTAAAAGGGGAAAAAAGAAGAAAAGGACTACTATTTAATTAATCATAATGGTGTGGCAGAAATCTCCCTTTTATGTTCACAGATTTTCATACAAGCATTTCTTAATAAAATGAAGAAGTACTCTTTGGTGTTATTAACTGTTTTAATTCAATTCAGGCCAGGGTAAAGGGTTGTTTGGAGTGAATTGGAAGCTTACATGAACAGAGTTTATGCAATTAAATTCCTAACCAAAATCCCATTTACTAATGCATTATATGAGGGACTTGATGAATAATCTCGTTGTCAGTATATAACTCAAACATTAATAGCAGATGGAAATATGCCACAGCTCAACCAATTGGCTTTGATTTCTAATTCTAAATCAACTATTTTTTTCAGGTTAAAATGTCTGGTAAAAGTGGCTATTTTCCATATGTTTTCCATTTCTATTGCATAACACAATTCTTTTGCAAGATGAAAAAAGAATGTCATTGTATTTTGCCACACAATGCTTTTGTACATGTCCATGAACTAGTGTGATGTAATTGAAGTACGCTGAAAATAACAGGATGACGCTAGACTGATTGAAATAAGACAATTACTACATTAGAGTTTCGAATAGGTTTTAGAAGAACTGACCCTGCCGTGTTAACGTACTGCTACTTTCTTGGATAGCTTTACAAGTGTATCTCTATTTGCTGTATGAAGAATTACATTTAAAAAATTTAAGTGAATATAATATATGGTATAGTTTAGTGCAATTAAATTTATTTATGCTTAGAAAACTTTTATTAAAATATTTAATGTCCATTTCTTAGTGTGATTACTATAAATGATCAGAATAGTGGATGGTTTTAGGTTTCTCATTCTTTTTGGCAGTTTAACACTTCCTGTTTCTTGACTGCTAGGGAATTAAAAACATATTAGATATATGCACGTGTTTGGAACAGATTCTGGATCTAGAATATATTTTGTTAAAACTAAAACCTAATAAATGTCAATGGAAAAATCAGCTTATACTTTCTCCATTATATATTGGCTATACTTGTAAAGACAAAGTTAAAAAGCTAGAAAAAATTAGCAAATTATTTAATTTTTGCTAATATTTAAATTATTTCTGTAGGAATAGAGACAAACTTCATCGCTTATATCCGAAATTTTGACACACT
>VMDR010017997.1:0-19625 GCA_007922815.1 Macrotus californicus | reverse complement strand
TCCTCTCCGGCCCGTCTCGCCCCTCCTACCTGTGTGGATGAAAGTTTCTCCTTTAGTTCCTTGGTTGTCGGACTTCCATACAGTTCGATTTTCTGTCAGTTCTGGTTGTTTTTTGTTTTAAAATTTGTTGTTGTCCTTCTTTTGGTTGTACGAGGAGGCACAGTGTGTCTACCTATGCCTCCATCTTTGATCTCCTCATAATACTCTTAATATGTGTTTTGGACATCTAATCAAGGTACTGTGCATTTATAATAATTTTATTTTTGGTTCTTCTTGGGCCTTTACTGCCAAACCCCAAAAAGAAAATACTAGCTTTCTATCCTGATTATGAAATAAACTTAAAATGTGTGTGTACGCATGTGTGTCTTTATTAGAATTGGGTTGGGAACAGTCTGAACTCTGAATACCCCTGACTTAATGGCCCTCCAGGGCTGCTTTAATTGTTTTGGCCTGCTGTTGCAAACTTCATTTAATTTTGTATGACTATGTTTGAATGGAAAATGCAAGATCTCTGTGGTTAACAGTACTTGGCAATGAGTATTTGGGGACTGCTCAAAGCCTCGTGGTCAATCAGTGATATATGCTTTCTGGTGCATCTCATTTAACTTCTTGGAGATATTTTTTTCCTGAGAGTAGAAGCTTGACTTCTCTCTAATGACACTGAACATGTGTGTCTCTACAAGAAAAAGGGGATCATTTATGACTCTGTGCAAGAAATAGGATCATCATGCCTTAAACACATGTTTGAACCAGGAAGCTTGAAATACTATAAGGTTGAACATCAGATTTTATTGTCTTTTCTTTAATCCCAGTTCACATGTTGACTCACCCTGATTGTGATGCCGTAGTTAGGCTTTTTAAAAAGAAAATTATGAATGAGTGTATTTGATTTTTATTTTTAGATACACTATGAGATAGAGTATGTAACAGTTTGGCAGGAAATATAGATGCTTCTCAATTTGCGATGGGATTGTATCCCAAAAAACTCATCATAGGTAGAATTATTGAAAGTTGAAAATGCATTTAATACACCTAACCTGTGAACATCATAGCTTAACCTAGTATGCTTTAAATGTGCTCAGAACACTTACATTAGCCTATAGTTGGGCACAATCATCCCGCTGCTGCTGCACAGCATCAGAAAAGAGTTATTATACCACATATCCCTGGCCTGGGAAAAGATCAAAATTCACAATTTGAAGTATGAGTTGTACTGAATGTGTATTGCTTTTGCAGTATCATAAAATCAAAAAATTGGAAGTTGAGCCATTGTAAGTTGGGAATTGTAATAAGTAACCTAAGATAGGGAAAAAATAATATCATCTAGAAGTACATCCATTCTTTTTTTTTTTTGCTTTTGTAAAGAATTTTCTATGGGGAAAAAAGCTACTGAAGATAAAAATCTATCTGAAGTGGCAACTTGACCTCAGAAGAAGAAAATGTGATTTCCCTAGAAACATCAAATGCAGCCTTTTCAGGGACCACAGTAATATGTTTCTCCAGACAAGTGTGCTTGAAAGTGGAACTAGGGAGAAATGAAAAAAAAAAATCCCAACTTCTGTGTTTCTTTATCTTTACACCATCCCTTTATTCTTAGTTTTCAGGGCGTATGAGTGCTTATATATTTAGGGTGTTGTATATTTAAGGATATAAACTGTTATAAGTTATAGATAAAAACCTTTAGAACTAATTAACACAGTAAGCTTCAACTCTCACCATGTGAAATGTCAATCTGTGAAAACTCCTCATAATAGACATTTTATTTATTTTTTATGAAACCCTTCCATCTCATGAAATAAGCATGACCCTTCTCTAGTCACTCCAGGGGTGTGTGTGACCAGGTACCTTTACTTCCATGGGCGTCCTGGCATCTTTTCCATGCTTTGAGACTTCTCCTGATATTTTCACCTTCTTTGTCTTCGATAACCTGGCCTTACTTTTAAAAAATAAAGATACCTATGTTATTCATGCATTTTAGTTGTTCGATCCTGTTTTATTTCTTCTTTGGCAAGTAATTTCCTCAAGGGCTGTATGCATGTGACTGTTTGCTCTACTCAGAATGATTCCTTGCATCTGGAGGTATTCCAGAAAGATATCAAGAAGTGTACAGTCCATTGCCGTAAAACTCCAGAAGGTTAATGTATCAAAATGGATGATAAAAGTCTCTTAAAATCAAACAAACATTAGACCAGATAACTAATACAATTCAGCTCAGTGATGGAAAGAGAGGAAGCATTGGAAATCCAGGAAAATCTCGGGTTTGAAGTTTACACACAAAAGATGCTACTTGGGTAGAAAGGTAATAGAGAACCAGTACAATAACTTGCCTTCTGTTTTGCTGTCATCGTTGCTACCAAGGAGATGTAGCTTCCGGTACTGAAGTACAGAACAAATATAGGAGTGAATTAAATTATCATATGTCTTAGGAAGTTTAATAGTATGATGGTCCCCTAAGGGAGTTCTGATTTAATACCTGAGAAGACCATTCCACAGGATTTTAAAGAAATTGGGAGTTGTGATTGTCCTGTCACTGTCAGTCTTTGAGGAACTACGAAAAACGGGAGAGGCACTAGCAGCCTTGAGACGTCCAGATATTTGCAGGAGAAGATGGATTCTGTGAACCAGAGCCAGGGGGAATGGTCTGACCTTTCCTCTGCAGGCCCTTCTTATTCCCCCTCCTCCGATGGGAAATTTTAGGACAGCTGATTGTTCTGATGATCTCTGAGTAGTTAGAAAGAAAATTAGTGGCCCTAGGAGTCCATAAAAAATTATGTCATGCCTAAATTACCTTCGTGCCTTTTTTGGTCAGATTGTTAAGCTGGTGGACTTGCAGAACACCGTAGGTGCTATGTGTCTGCTTGTTGACCAAATGGAGATTCGTTGGTGGCGAGAATGGCACCAGATATTAGACCAGTGGAATCAGACCGGACCTCGGTTCAGCAACCTTGGCACTTGAGTTCTCGCTAAGAATTCAGAGCCAAGACTCAAACTATAAGAGAAAGTTTATTTAGAAAGTCACAGAGGTAGAAGTGAGCAGTAGAGGAAATGGGCTCAGGAAAGAAGTTACAGAGGCAAAAAAAGGGAGCTTAGGAGAGAGGAGGGTAAGGGTAACGTCCCTTGTGGGGATGAGGGGGAAACCAGGAAGGTGTGCCCGTGCTCCTGAAAGCCAGCGCAAGCTGGGTCCTCTGCCCTAAGGGCTTTCAAGGGTGGGGATTTTCAGAGAGGTCCCAGGGAGCAATCTAGTAGAATATTCATCAGCTTTAAAGGTGTGTCCTTTCAGGGTTGTGGTCTCCATTGATTGGTTGATGCAAGGGCAGGGTGTCATAGTCAGTGTAAGCTGGTCCTGATGTTAGCCATGGTGTCCCTTTGATTTTGCTGCTTTTCTGGGCCTGGAGCTGAAACACAACTGAGGCCTAGATGTATTTGAACCGGGTCAGAACCTCATTATCTTGGGGGCTTAATGCTTAAGGGCTCCCTCTAAGGGGGTCTAACACATTACTAGCAATCTGCCAGAGGAAGAAAGGGCGGGGGAGGGTCTGTACTGTATGACTAATCATCTGAAAGGTCAGGGGTCTAAACGACATGCCCAGCGATATACTAGGGGAGAGGAGGTTACCCTTGGGTCAAGGTCCTTGTTTTCCCAGTTTTGACTGTTGCTAGGCACCCAAGGCTTCCTTCCCTGGTGACCTTCTGTACCTGGCTCATCTTCCTTGCTCTGCTCATATCTGTCTGACTGCCTACAGCAGGTTAATGTTCCTGGTTACGTTCTGATTGATAAGGGAAAGGTAGGCAGTTGGGTGACCCCACCCCATCTCAGGCCTTGCCTAATGCACACAGGCAGCCACTCTAAGCAGCAGCCAAACAGTAGCCCCTATTCTGCCTCCTTCTGAGAGACTCACAGCATGGAATCTCCCCTGCCTCACATCACTGTTTACCCAGTCAGTGCCCAAGGCATAAAACTGCCCGATCGGCCACAATCTCTCAGACCTCAGCCCCATATTTCTCATTATACCTCCTGAGCTGTCTTTTTCCCTCTCCTTCAGACTCTTTCCTTATTTTCTGGATCTAGAACAGTATTCTGTGATCAACAAATTGCATATTCTCTATCTCTTTCTGATTGTTTTCTTCACTCCTGCCTTAACAGAAAACTAGCTCTCTCTTGGTGTTATTACTTCCCTTGAAGTCTTCCAAGGAACCCAAATTTTTATACCTGGCCTAGATTTTTGCACCGTGAGCCAAAGCCATAAATACCGATGCTTCCTTCACATCCCCACTTGGCCGTTCTCAGGCTTAGAGCCTCCTACCCAGGACTCTTGGTGCCCTTGGGATAAATCTCCTCCCCTTTAGTTTTTTTCAACTCTCAAATATTAAATGATAAATGGTACCTCCGTCCAACTCGACCTGATGCCAGGAGCCATCCTTTATACCTTTCCCTACACCAAATCCGATCTATTCTTACAGCGCGTTGCTTCTGCCTTCAGAATATCACTTTTCCTTTTTCCCATAGCTTTCTCCCCAGTACCCTAGTTCGTTGTGGCCACCATCTGTCTCCTAGACCACTGGGACAGCTCCCTGACCTCCCCTCCCCCCACTGCTCTGTCCTTCAGGCCATTCTTTATGCCAGAGTGAGTGAGCTGTAGACGCTTAATTTAATCATATCATCACCTGTCGTAAGGTCCTCCAGTGGTTTTTTATCAGTCCTCTTTGTGGCCGTTCAGGACCTCCGTGATCAGGGCCTCTCCTGCCCCTCTTTCTGGGTGTAACCCCCAGCCCGCTCCTGGCCAAGAAGCTCCAGCCACTCTTTTTCACATTTCAGGTTAACGCATCCTGTTCTCTGCTTCTGGGCTTTTGTACAGGTTGCTTCGTCTGCCTGGAATGTTCTTAACTTTCTCTTCTTATTTCAGCTTAAATGTCATATTTTCAGAGAAACCTTCCTTAACTGTTTAATCTAAGATAGGTTCTTTATATTTTTAATAGCACATTAAAGTTTTTCTTACTTGCATTAATCCCAGTTCATATTAGGTATTTTTAAAAATTTATAGAACTTGTTATGGAAAAGTAGTAGAGAACATAGTTATGATAAATCCCCATGAGCCCATCACCTGATTTCAAACATTGACAACCCATGTGTGATTGTTTTATCTATATTTGTTTCCCCCAATTATTTTGAAACAAACCCCAAACATTATGTTATTTCATGATACATTTATTTTTTAAAGATAAGAACTCTATTTTAAAACACTTAACTGATACCATTATCACATCTAAAAAATTTAACAGTTCCTTTATATCATCAAATATACATATAGCCACTGTCCAAATACACTGTGGGAGTGAAGATATAATTAGATTTATACATTGCAATTAGTGATATCTCTCTTTTAATTTACGGATTCCCCTCCCATTTTTCATGAAATGTGTTTGTTAAGAGACACATTCATTTCTCTGTATATGACGAGTCACCTACTGTTTGGAGTTTTATGATGTATCCCAATGATGTTATTTAACATTTCCCCTATCTCTTTAAAATAAGTAAATGGATATAGACTCGGTCAGGTTCAATTTGGATTTATTCTGGAGGGAGATGTGTGCTTCCATCAAGAGGCACATAATATCTGATAGGGTTTCTTTTTTGGTGATTTCAGCAGTTTTTACTAATCTATTAAATGATTATGGTTAGCAAAATGGTGTTATTCAAATTCTATCATTTCTTCTTCACTTGTTACATGCAATGCATTTGTAAAGAGAAACTTTCACACGTCAACAACCTGGTTACACTGAGATCTGAAAATATATGACAGGAAGTGTAAATGCTTGATATATTCTCTATATTAATAGTTTTTAAACTAATGAGATGATTCCATAGTATCGTCCAAATGTAACTGATGAGTTTTTTTTTAAAGATTTTATTTATTTATTTTTAGAGAGAGGGGAACGGAGGGAGAAAGAGAGAGAGAGAAATATCAGTGTGTGGTGGCCTCTCCCATGCCTCCTACTGGGGGCCTGGCCTGCAACCCAGGCATGTGCCCTCACTGGGAATAGAACCAGCGACCCTTTGACTCATAGGCCAGTACCCTACCACTGAGCCACACCAGCCAGGGCTGATAAGTTTAAGTCTCATTATAAATGTATGGACCTAAGCATATTTGGTACCTTTCTCTCATGGGTATTATTTTAGTGATGCTCACCTTGTCCCATCTTTGATGAGTGGGAACCTCCTGCCAGCTGTTTCAACCATCACTGTAGTTACGTGCCTTATGCCTGTCTCCTTGGTGAGACGTACAGGCAGGGACTGTGTCTGTGTTGTTCCTTCTTAATTCCAAGCACAGAATCTTTGTCTCGCAACGAATATTTGTTGGATGAGAGGCAGGATATTAACATTTAAGTAAGTGAAAGTGTGTCTTGTAGAAGAACATTTAGTTTAATTTAGTCTTTGTGGAGTCAGAACTCGAATCAGAGAGCACAAGTTACAGGAAGCAAATTCTGGCTCAGTGTAATGAAGAACTAAATCGTTTGGGGGGTATTTTAGGGGAGCTGGAGTTCTATCAGAGTCTTCTGGGGGGCTTCTTATTTCCAGGCAGCGAGAGCACCAAGGTAGACAATCAGGCCAGAAAGGACCTTTCTGTCTGCCAGGTAATAAGACTCCCAAGTTCTTTGTTGACAGATTTTAATTTTGGAAAGGTGCAAGGTTGGCTGGTTTAAAATTGTTGAGATGTACATAATTCTGTTTTCTCCTGTGCACATATGCTGTCACCCTAATTTTATGTTTCAGAGTATTATGAATGTGTGCACCGAAGACATTGATAATGCTGAGTCATGCTTTAGTAGTCCTCATTTCTTTTCTATGGGAGAGTTGTTTGTGAATGTGTGCACCGAAGACATTGATAATGCTGGGTCATGCTTTAGTAGTCCTCATTTCTTTTCTATGGGAGAGTTGTTTGTGAATGTGTGCACCGAAGACATTGATAATGCTGGGTCATGCTTTAGTAGTCCTCATTTCTTTTCTATGGGAGAGTTGTTTGAGCAAACCCTCTTCTCATTGTGTTAAATCTTCAGACCTTTTGTGCTGTTGGGCACCTTCTAATACAGAGCCATTACACTATTTTCTTATTAATCTTTGGGTTTTGTTAAAAAATTTGACAAATAGCATTCATCTTTCTCTACTCCTCTCTATAGTATTTTGATAATGATTAGGATGAGGTGTAATTACTGACAACTTACCTTGGAATTCTTATTTGTTTTTTGAGAATAAAGTATAGTAGGTAGCACTGTTAGAATACTTCAGAATAGCAAAGGTTAAATAGTACTGAAGTGATTTCTCATTCACACGTGAATAAACATTGAATTTAGTGACGGCAAGGCCACGAATACTTCGTTTTTAATTTTTTGAATATGTAGGTTATACAGCATTGTTAGCATCTTAACAGAAGTGCTATTAGTGAAACCTTTAAAATATTGTAATGACTTTGCCAAAAACTTATGAATTTGGCCCAAAATATTGTCCTTGACATACTCCATTCTGTCATTTTAACTCCCCTAATAATAATCTACATTTTCTTCTATTGCTTCTAAGCCAGCACAGTAAGGAAACAAAAGCATTGTACCTGCCTGAACTCAGTATTATTTTCCTTAGCAGTTTCTCTTGAGGCAAAATCATAATGGAAGAGTGAGGGAGAATATATTAAATTTCCCGGAGTATATTAAATTTCTTTCAGGTATATTGCCTTAATTTCCTTTATATCCTCTAGACATAATTTTTTTTAGGTGTTAGCACACGGACACTATTTTCAAAGATGACCTGGATAATATTTGTAATTTTGTTTTATGATACTAACTTACCCTATTAATTTCAGGTAACTAATAAAATGGAAAATCTTCAGTCTTCCCTGTGAGAATTGCTTGCCTATAATGAAATTCTCTTTGTGCATCACCTTTTGAACCTGGAAAATGTACCCTGAGCTAACTGCGGCGTTTTCCACTATATATTTTACAAAATGTTGACTGAACAAATGAAGGAATGTGTGAAAAAGTGAATAGGCTATTCATATTAACAACTTCACTTTCGCAGGAGAATTGTATTATTTACAAACTTAGGGCCCACAGAACTGTGGGTAGAGTTCTGAAGTTGGCAGGGATCTGCATTTGTGATTAGAACCACTTTGAAAGCTGGGTCCACTCCAGCGTGGCTCTGCGGGGACACCCAGTGTCCCCATGTCTCTGTGCGTGGATAGCTCTGTGCAGGCATGGGCATTCTCCCAGCCCTTCCTCCTGCTGCACTCAACAGTTTGTCCCCTTGGGTGGGCAGACTAGAGCAGTGAGCCTTGGGCCTGACGTGAGCTTTGCAATGAGACCCAGCTGGGAACAGTAGTTGCTGGAAGAACTAGCGAATAGAGAAGAATCTTTGAAATTAAAACTGCTCTCTATATAGTTTAGAGCAACTAGACACTAACCTGACAATTATCTCCAACAGAATATTCTGTGGTAATATTAGCACAATTTAAAGCATTTATTTTTAATCACATTATTTACCTGATTTATGTCTCCACTGCCAATCAAGACTTGATTGCCTTCTGTTCATTAGCTTTTGATTTAATTAATGAGACTTGTTAAAGAGGAATCATCAATGTTTTCTTGTAAACAGCTCTAATTTATTGATTCAATTTGAATTTTGTAATTATTCTAAAGAACTTAAATCAGTGTTTGAAGTGTATGTTTTGAATCTTTAATAAAATAGTTTAAACCCACAGGTAATTATTAGATACAATGTTTAGTTTGTTTTTCATTGAATAACAGTTGTCTTCCTTAGATATCTTTAAAAACTGACATTTTGTTAGAGTGGTGACTCAGAATTTCAATTATTTCAGTTCATACTAGAGTTTTATGCACCAAAAGTATGCATACTAAAAAATATATGCACCAAAGATTGGATGTTAGAATATTCATAATGTTTTTTCAAAAGTATCTTTTCTAAAAGCGGAGCCAGTGACTTAACATTTTTCCTGGGTTTTAGAACTGAGTGATTCAGTAGTTGGTGAATGTCTAGACATGCAGAGAAAACTAATTAAGAAAAGAGAAAGTCATGAAGACTTTTAGGTTAAAGAGCAACTTGACAATCAATATGAGTCCTGATGGGAAACCAGGGAAGCAGCTGGAGAAGAGGAAGAAACAGGGGTCTGGGCTCGTGCTACACAGGAGAGTGAAGTTTTGAAACGAGTCTGTTAGATGCGAAAGGGTTAATTCACACGGCATTCTACATTATGAAACTTTAAGGAAATGAAAAATTTCCGTATCTGCATGCATCAAAAACAAAGAAACTGCATCTTTCATGTGAAAAAATAAAATAAGTATTTAAAGCAAACATGAAAGATGTGAATGCTTTATAAAAATCTGGGATTTCTGAAATTTCTGAAAGCAATGATTTTTTTCATGGAAAGAATTTGATAGGTAGCATTGCATAAATGTGGATGTACAACATGGCCCTTTGATACATTTATCTTTTGCACGATGATTGCCGATGCAGTGATATTTGTCATGTGATGTAATCACAGTGCAGTGTTACTGCCTGTGTCCATTGCACTGTGCAGCAGATCTCTGTGGCTTGTCTCCTACTCATTACAAGTGCATGGCCATATGACCCATCGCTGTTATCTGTCACCGCCCCTCACCCTCCCAATGCCCTGGCCACTTCCGTTTTACTTTCTTTTTTTTTTTTATATGTTTAACTTTTTTAGATTTTACGGAAGTGATATTATTCAGTACTTGTGCTTCTCGGACTTACCTCACTTAGCATAATGTGTTCCAGGCCCCCTGTGTTTTCACAAGTGGGAGGGTATGTTTCTTTCTCTTGGCCGAATAATATTCTATTGTGTGCGTGCACACTTCTTTTTTATCCATTCATCTGTTGGTGGGCATTTGGCTTGTTTCTGTGTCTTGGCTACTGTGAGTAATGCTGTAATAAATGTGAGAATGCATATATCTTGTCAAGATCCTTTCCTTTCCTTTCCTTTGGGTATGTACCCAGAAGTGGAGGTTGCTAAATCATATGGTAGATCTATTTTGAATTCTTGAGGAACCTCCCTATGGTTTTCCACAGTCGTTGGACCAATTCACATTCTCACTAACAATGTCTAAAGGTCCTTTTCCACCACATCCTCTCTGCCACCCTTCGGCTCCTGTCTTCACGGCAGCCATTCTGACAGGTGTGAGGTGATATGTCACGTGGTTTTCGATTCGTATTTCCCTGATGATTAGTGATGTTGAGTAAGGTTCTTTATTCTTGCGTTATCTTGCAGGTATAAGGAAGGAAATATCAGTATATTAACAACATTAATATTCTTTCCATAAAATATTTTGAGATTCTACTCCATACCAGGCAGTTTTAGGCACTGGACACATAAGAGTTAACAAAACAGAAAAACTCTCTTTGCTCCTGGAGCTAATAGTCTAGTATAAATCTTAAGGAAATGTTAATTTCATATGACATAAACAAAGTCTCAGTGTCTCTGTTATGATGATTATAACTAAGAAATTAATACTTGAAGGTTTAATTTATGGGGAATCATGCTTCAGAATCAGAATCCCATTAACCTGGATCTTGTTCTTCTACACAGTTATCATAGCAAATATGTTCAAAAATTTTTTTCACAACAGAAATCACACCCATGAGCCTATGAGATTACTTGAAGTGTTCCATTTCTAGTTGTATATAAAAAGTGAGTTTGGGAAGGTTCATCTCCTTTCAGTGTATTACAAGACCATCATAGCTTTGTGTTCTGGAGAGGATTTTAAGTATATAACCTTTGAAAAACATGAATTCCCTGTATCCTGGGATTCAGTTCATGGTACATACACATTAACGGTCTCAAGGGAAATGGGAAAGCTTTGTGGGAAAGAGGTTGTGTGTGTGTGTTTGTGGGTGAGGGGAAAATATCAGTAAATGAAGGGAAAATTCCCAGCAGTTCCTGGAATCAGTTACTGCCCCCTCGGGGAGCTAGTGATGAGCTCAACTTGGCTGAGAAAAGTGGTGCAGATGTCAGCAGTGACTGCATCCCAGCCTTGGGCCCCCCCGGAGGTCTCCCTTGGTTGTAAAGGACAGAGTGAAGAGCACAGGTACAATCTCCAGCTGAACCCCATGTGCATGTTAATGTTCTGCCTGCACCTGGGCACCTACAGTGCAATCAGGGTTAGAATATTTAAGTAATGTATTCAGAGTGGAGAATTGCAGGGCAGAAAGGCAGCAGGTCTGACCTTCTAGCTGTGAAACACAAGGAAAAGTAAACACAATGTAGATGGCCCATTGTGAGCCTTCTAATCAGATCTCCTTATTTGATTACTGTAACCAGTAATGCATTTCAGCAGTGAGTGTAATGCGGAAGGCCACTCGGATCAGATCGTTGGGCTGTGATACATTCCTTGGCCTTTCAAGTTTCGTGTCTGCGGCTGTTTTTTGAGCAAAAACAGACCAAGTGGATTCAGTTCTTAAAAAAGAGACATTCAGATTCTTTATTTCAGACTCAGTTTTCCTTTGCTAGTTCCATAACCTCGCTTTGGTTGCCATTTAAATAGCAATGAAAAACCGTTTTTCACCAATCGAATTGGCATAGTACAGGTGAAGGGGAATCAGGGCTTGTCGTTCTCTCCAGGAAGTGCAAATTGGTGCAGACTGTGCAGGATAATTTTCCAATATCCATCAGAATTAGAATTTAGAGATGCATGCACATTTTGATCTTGCAATTTCACTTTTAGGAATTTACAGACATATTTTTACATGGATGAAATTGCATGTCCAGAAATATTTATTGCATCATTGTCTTAGTAGCAAAAAATTGGGAGCATGCCTATGAATTTAAGAGGAAGTTGCCAAAATAAGTATTAAGTGATACAAACTATATGCAGTGTACTCTGTATGGCATGCTACCATTTATATATGTGCGTGTGTATGTATTCTATGTATATATGTGTGTTTTTGTGTGTGTCTATGTATATGGTGGGCAAACGTAGGTTTACAGTTGTAAGTATGCAAAACAGAGTTTATTCTTGTGTTATTTATAATCATATTATTTCCCGTATGAACAACTGTAAACCTACTTTGCCCACCCTTGTGTGCATGTGTGTATGTTAGTATGACCCATGGCAAGTGGTGACCTCAGAGGGTGGGAGGTGGGTGGCTAGGGGAGGGTGTGGCAGGGAGATTTTCATTAAATGCTGTCTTGTATCTTTCACAGAATTTTTCACATGTGCATGTTTTACCTATTTTAATTAATAAAATAATGCTTCTAGGCCCAGTGAAGGTAGAGAGTAGAGCACTCAATGAGAAGACTAATAATAGGTAGACATGTCTTTGTTAACAGAATTGACTGGATAAAAAGTTGTCTGCCTAGCACATTCTTACTTTTAATTAGAGCTGATACACATTTAGAGTGCATCTGGAAGAACCATCTGCTTTGGATAGGTCTTGTGTAACCTTGTACCAGTAAACTATTCATAACTTTTATTTTGATGATACACTGTATTATAAAACACAGTCAGACCAACTATAATTTTAGGATGCTCTAGGAAGAAAATAATTATGAAAAAGGGAGGAAAGAGAGAGTGGAGGGAAGCAGAGAGAGAGGAAGGGGAGGGGGGAAGGGGAGGGAAGGGGAGTGGAGAGAAGGGAAGGGGAGGGAAGGGAAGGGAAGGTGAGGGAAGGGAAGGGAAGAGGGAAGAGAGGAAGCTGAATGCCAAGTTTCTGTCCTTGGGGGTTGAATAACCTCAGTTTAGGACTTAAGATGAAGACATTTCAGCAAAAGAAACAAAGGTGCTGTTTGAGAAACAAAGAACATTAATTTGCCTTCCTGATTTTAATTAATCTGAGAATAACTGACAGAACATGGTGATTTTGCTAAGCATTACTTTCATTCTGAAGGAACATTGAGTGAATCACAGAAAAACTTCAGTTAATTTTTGGCCTATACAAGTGAATATTTAATACATGAGCATTTAAAGTGTGAATATTTATGAGGATGATAGAGAACTCCCAGACTTACTGAAATTAATCTTGTTGTGGCGGCATAATTGAGTCACTGAAATTTTCAGTGCAAAAATATAAATTGTAATAACGAAAATCAGAGAACCCTATCAGGAACAGATTTTCATGGCTTTGCTTCTCTTTTTCTTTTTTGCTTCTTCCAGGGTTAATGGGAAGTTGGTGGCCCTGAAGGTGATCAGGCTTCAGGAAGAAGAAGGCACACCGTTCACAGCTATCAGGGAAGGTGGGCATTTTCTTCTCTCTTGGCTTTTGTGTTTGCGTGATGTCCAGAGCTGTCTAAATGGTATGCACCTCTGAATATGCCGAGTTTCTAAATTATATGCTCATATCTCTTCTTGGAGTGTGTAAACTGAAGTTTAAAGATCAATACCTTTGGCAATCATACGAAGTCATGTTAAATGAGGTAAGACCACCCTGCTACATACTCGAGTATGGGACGAGCAGAGCTGCTATAAGTAAAGCTACTACTTTTAACATATCTCCTTTTATTAGTGAGCACTTTGAAGTTCAGTTTCAGGACTTTCAGTATTAATAGCTTTCCCTTTACTACATTTTTAAAAGTGCAAATTATCTTGACATAAGTCTTCAGTTTATTTTTGCCCTGAAGGAACCATAGCTACTTGCTCTGCTGATCTACAGTGCCGTGTAAATATTGGTGGTTTACTGCAATAGTACGGCTAAGGAATTGATGAACTCAGTGTGGACTATTCCTGGTCTGATTGTTTTCCACAATTATTTTTATGATTTACATTATTTTTGAAAGTATTTCTGTTTTCACTTTTTTAACTTTCATTCTCTTTTTCATACTACTTCCATCTGGTTTCTATAGTTCTTGTTTAGCCGAAAATATTCTTATAAAGTTAATCAATGACCTCTGTGTTGCCAGGTCAGGTAGACACCTCTCCTTCTTACTTTACCAAAGCTTTTAGCGGTTCATAAGTGGTTGAATCACTGTCCTCTGTGATACTGGATTTTCCAAGTAGGTAGCTTTTTCTCTTTCTCTTGTGCTGGTTTCTTTTCTAAATATTAGGGAATTTTGGGACAGGGAAGGGGCCTTCTTTTCTCTAATGAGCACTATTTTCAATGTGATTTTATTATTTCATGAGTTTAAATAGCAACTGTGAGCTGATGACCTATCCATGCCTCTCTTTAGCTAAGACCTTGTGTTGTCTGTCTGCATTCTCATATATCCATTGCCTGGCATTTCCTCTTGAATCCAGTAATATATAAAAAGGATAATATTTCACTGCCAAGTGAGGTTTGTTCCAGGAGTGCAAAGCTGGTTCAACCTTGGAAAATCAATTGATGTGTAACAGTCATCTCAAACTTAACGCCTCCAAATGGATGGAACCCACGGTCCCCCTACCTACTGCCACTCACATCATTTCTGCCCAGTGTTAGGAAGAGCAGCACCCAGTGTTCCTCATCCCCAGATCTTGCCCATGAAGGAGTCCTGTAAGTCACTTCACTAAAGCATGTCTCCAGTCCGTCTACTTTGTCTGCCCTTACTGCCACCTCCATGTCCGGGTGTCATCAGCTCTTGCTTGGACTTCTGTAATAACTTCTGACTGCTCTCTCCATGTCATCTTTTACCTTCCTATTAGCCCTTCTCTACTCTGTAATCAATACAATCTTTTAAAAAACCCAAGTCATGTTTTGTCACTTCTTATTTGAAAGCTTCGATTTTAAGTACCGTATGACCTGTTTGTCCCCAAACATGCAAGATTTCCTGCATCAGGGATCGAACACGTGCTATTCCTCTGGTTGGCATGCTCCTCTCCGGCTCTTCTCTCGGTCCAGGTGTCAATTCAGCTGTGTTCTTTTCATGCAGATTTTCTTTGACTCTGACATCTAAAATAACAGCTGACCATCATCTTCCTCATTTTTACTCACCATGTCACCACCCTGTTTTCTTTAGAGTTCCTATTGGAATCTGAAACTTATTGTTTCCACTCCTCTCTACTAGTATGTAATCTTAGTGAGACTGGACCTTATCTGATTGTTCACTGCCATATCCTCAACATCTAGCATGGTAATCATAACGTTCATTGTGTGACCTAGCAAAATCGTTGAGCTACATACAGTCTGTATATATGACTGAGCGTGAGATGTACATTCTCCCTCAAGGAACCTGCCTTCCAGGTGGGAGGCAGAACAGATAGATAATCATTTGAGAAATAATATTAGGTGGCATTTCAATGCCAAATCATTTCTAAAAGAATGTAAGTTTTAAAGAAATTCCTCCATTAGTTAAGGGAGGTAAGGTGTCAGCTGGGTCTTGAATTAGGCAAAAGAGAGAAAAGCAGTGAAGGGTCGACTGGGGACAGGTTGCATTCCAGGAGGTGTAGAAGGAGCTGAGGCCAGAAGGCTCATGTGCAGTGAATAGGTCAGGAGTTCTCATTCGGTGGGTGTGGGAGGAGCAGATGGTTATTGTTCCATAGAGATGTCATCAACAGTAATTGGGCAGTGCAACGGGCGTTTAGTGTGTCGCTGCTGGACATCAAGCAATATGTAGGACACTCTAACACAGATGCAGGGAAACCCCAATCTGAGTCCTCTGCCAGTTTTTAAAAATAAACTCTTATTTGAACTCAGCACTCCTGTTTATTTATGTGTTGTCGATGGCTGCTTTCTTAGAGTCTGGTGGTTGTGACAGAGTGCGTGGTCTCCAAAAAGCTAAAGTGTATACTGACTGCCCTTTACACAGTTCCCCGACCTCTGCTTTAGTACAATGAACAATTGTTTTATGTCCCATAAGCCTTTGGAATGTCCTACTGGGCATTCATGCAGGAGAAAACCTGTTTATATTTGTCTTAGACCATTAGCTAACTACTGTACACCCAAAGTATGCTCCACGCACAGCTGGTATGCACCAAATTTTCCAGGGGTGCAACTACAGTGTAAATTGAAGGGAAGTTGTTTTGTTTTATTTAAAACTTTACTAAAATTTGCTTACCATTTTGAAAAACTACTTATCTAATAACAGTACTGCTTGCACTTTAAGTCACTAATGTAACAGTCTCAGTCTGAAATTGTAGCAGTTGTGTTCATGCTGATTCTATATACAGATGTGAGCACTGCTCTTTATTATGGTTTCCAGTGCCTATTTATATATTTAAATACATCATTTTATTATAAATTATTTTTGTTTCTTTTTTGCATTTCATTTATGTATAGATGTATATTTGAAATTCTATATATAAATATTTGAAATTGTGTGTGCACACAGACTCTATTACCTATGAATTTCATTTCATTGAAGTACAGCATCTTTATCAAGTATTTGTTATATGGAGAGGGTATGGGGTCTGATGAGACTGGAAACACTGGCTGGGATGGAGCAGTGAGTTCCAGTTGAGCTGTGGCAGGAGTCAAGGTTAACAGTGCTGTTGAATTTGCTTGTGGTAGACCCTGCATGTTAGGGAGTAGGAGAGTGGTAAGGAGATGCTGGGCCAGGAGAGAAGCAGGAGGAAAATGAAACTGAGTAGCAAGCATGCTCCCTGGCATGTGGGTTGTGCTCTGGAATGAACCAACCTAACCTTGCTATTTGGTATCTGTTAAGAGACATTTCATAATGACATTACTGTCTCCAGTTGTGGCAGCTGGGTCAATCAATGGGAAGTCCAAGGAAAGAAGCAGGCAGGGTGAGCTGAAGTGGTTGGTGAGCTATCTGTTTTTACTGCCTGGATATAAGGCAAGGCCCTCGGACACATGTCAGCCCTCAGATAAGCCTAGGAACTGGCTCTGGGTTCAGTTCTGTTGTAGAATGCAGGGCTGGCTACGTAGCTGGGACCTTGTTTTGTCAGTTGGAGAGCCTCTGAAGACTTCTGAATTGAGTATATTAGAAAGATAAATCTGATATTAGGATATGATATAGATTACATAAGAAGGAACTTGGAAGCTGATAAATCAGTCCTTCAGAGTAGTATAGATTTGAAATTATGAGGATCCAATTTATTGGAAAGCAGTGACAAGAAATGATGGGTAGAGGAACAACTGTCAGAACTAGGTGAATTATTGGTTATAGATGATGTGAGAGGGAAATACCAAAGGTTTTGAGTGAGTACAAAAACAAAAGAACGATGCCAGAGGGAGAAATCATTTGTGACTGCCTGGAGAATTGCTTTAACACTTTACAGTTTGAAAAGGCTGTTACCCAATTTAATCTTCACCTTAGCCCTTCGAACGTTTTTATTTTGTATAGAATTTCTATTGTTTATAGAGTCTATACCATAAATATGGAGTTGAGGCTCAGAGAGGTTAGATGCCTTGTCCAAGGAGTTGCATCTTGGACCAAGATGTTCTTAGATCAAAACAGTGTCATGCTAACCTCGAGGGGTAGTTGATTTGGGTTTTAGTCATTTTGAGTTCATGAGGCAGCTCTATGGCAGTGTCTTGTGGGCAGTGTGGGAGTGTCGCTCATAAGAATTCAACTTAAATAGTGTATATTTAGCATAGTTCTTAACAAGTTGAACTAGTATCGCATTTTTGTGGGAGAAGACTTTGAGTGGAAACAGGGAGTTGAGTTGCAAGGCAGTGCAGAAAGCCCCGTGGGCATTAGAGTCTGGAAAACTGGGTTTTGATTCTGACTTTGCTTTTCATCACCGCACAATAAAAGGCAAGCCACCTGTATTAGTTTGCGACAAAGCACCACAGATTGAGAGGCGTAAACAGCAGAAATGTATCGTCTCCTGGTTTTGGAGTTGACCCATTCAAGGTCAAGGCCCTCTTACTGAGAGCCACAAGGGAAGGGTCTGTTTCAAGTCTCGCTCCTTGGCCTATGGATGGCCGTCTTCTCCCATGTCCCCACATCATCTTCCCTCCATACCTACCTGTGTCCAAATCTCCTTTTGTTATGAGAACACTAGTCACACTGGATTAGGGTCCACTCCAATGACCTCTCTTTAACTTAATTACCACTGAAAAATTCTTATCTTCAAATACAGTCACGTTTTGAGGTGCTGGGGTTAGCACTTCAACATATGAATTTTAGGGGACACAATTCAGTCCATAACACCACCTAATGGCTTTGGACCCCAGTAACCCTCCCTACTTGTGGAATACAAGGGTTGGTTTGTGTCATCTCTTAGATACTGTCTACCTCTGTGTTGTGGTTTTCATTTTCCAAGGAGTCTTTATTTATATTTTTTACTAATCCTCACTCAAGGCTATATTTATTGATTTTTAGAGAGAGAGGAAGAGGGATGAGGGAGAGAGAGAGAGGGAGAGAGAGGAGATCGATCGGTTGCCTTCCAACTGGGGATTGAATCTGCAATCTAGGTACGTGTCCTGACCAGAAATTGAACCCGCAACCTTTTGTGTGGGGGATGACATTCCAACCAACTGAGCCACTTGGCCAGGGCCCCAAGTACTCTTCAGACTCAGAGTTCGACTGCTCTGGAGATCAGAGGATGATGCAGAAGTTGTTGAAGCCTGGAGGAACTGATCACAAAATGGCATTGTATTTTTTTGAATAAAAATATTTTGAGCTTTTCCTAATAAAAGCTGACTTCTGAGTGATTTTTAATGGAAATAAATGACCCTGTAGTAAAAAGAAGAATTAAACTCCGAGCTAATTTTGGTTATTTGTTTCTCTTTTGCCTTTTAATTTCTGCCTTTCACAGCCTTATTTGTCTGCTATTTATGTGTGAAAACGAAAGCTTTCACCAGTGCTCATAATCTTTTGCTTTTAATACTTCAAGAAATCTGGCACAGTAACTCCTCTGTGTGGCTAGTGTTAGAGCTTGAAATATTTTAGGACGAAGGTGGAGGATGCTTGGGATGTGTTCAGTTTTACATTTTTACATGGACGAGGGAGTAGCATGGCTTGCTCAGTTGCGATGAAACACTTCAATTTTAGTTTGCCTCTTTTCTGCTGTTATGGTCCATTTCCTTATTCACAGAATGTCAACAGCAGGAAGATTTCAAAGCAGGGAAGCGCTGTTCACAGTAAGGTAGTTTTCAAGTGGCTGTTTGCCACTTATAAGCTTACCTGGGAATTTAGATTTTAACACATAATTTTCACCTGAAGTGGAAATATGTGTAAGCCACCCTAATCTTACTAGTTTTATGTCCAAAGGTGAATTTGAATTTGATCTCATCGTGCTAGAGCGCTTAAGGTCTTAGTTCAGGGTCAGATGCTTGGAGACTCATTTCGTCGTTGGTGGCAGCTTAGAGAATTAAGTATCAGCGCTGAGGGCCAGCTTTTCTCTTTTAATTTAAAATCTTTATATGATATCGTCATGGTTTTTAATGGCACTGACAAAGAATCAGGAGACAGGCTTGAAAGGGAGTAGATGGGATTTCTTAGGGTATGCCAGCTTTAAGTCCACTTAAAAATGTATATATTCTTACTCTGAGATGTTATAATCTAGATGTCCAAACTTTTTTTTTTTTGGCCAAGGTTTTCCCAGACAAGGAATAAAAGTGAGAGAACCAGTTGCCTCCTTTTGTGAATTCTTGAATACCTAATGGTTTCCTTAGGTGAGAATCATGCTTAAAGAGAAATCTAGACATTCTAATAGAGAACAATTTAAACCAGCAATAGTAGCAATATCAAGGAATAGTACTTAGCGTGTGCTTCCACACTGTACAC
>VMDR010017996.1:0-19573 GCA_007922815.1 Macrotus californicus | reverse complement strand
GGGGTCCGAGAGGGAACAATGGCGGCCGCTCCGCTCCCTGCCGGTTACCAGTCACTTTCCGCACTATCCACAGTCCAACGGGCCCCCTCTGGTGCTGGCTCCGGTGCCGATCCCCGGTGGGAGGGCTGTGTACGCTCCAGGACCCTGTGGGTCTCTCCAACGAGCTCTCCCGTGAGGCCGGGAGTTTCTCCCGCTGCTGTCGCCTCAACCCCCACAGGAGTTTTCAATCAGAGGCTTTGAGGCTTCACCTCCTGGCGCAGGAACTCTGGGTTGCGGGGTCTGTCCCGCTCCCCAGTTGTTCCTCCCCGTTTATCCTCACAAGGGAGTGGGACGCCCGGGCCGCAGCCGCCACCTCTCCCGGCCAGCCGCGCCTTTCCCGGATCCGCCAGCCACCACCCCGCCGCGCGAGTCCTCTCCGCCCCTCCTACCGGTCTGGATGTAAGTTTCTTAGTTTCTTGGTTGTCGGACTTCCATACGGTTCGATTTTCTGTTAGTTCTGGTTGTTTTTTGTTTTAAAATTTGTTGTCCTTCTTTTGGTTGTGAGAGGCGGCACAGTGTGTCTACCTACGCCTCCATCTTGGCCGGAAGTTCCCAATTCCAGGTAGATCTTTGATTTAAATATAACATTGAACCTAAAAACACTTCTTGGTATTATGACTGAGAGTTTCCATAAATTGGAACAAGAGAACTTTAGTAATCAAAATAAAGAAAGAAACAATATAGAAAGATTCACAGATTTGATTATGGGACAAGCCAACACACACACACACTTTTGTACTGAGAAAATAGTCACAGATAACCTAGAAAAACAAGTTATAAACGCCAAAAGAAGCATTTATAGAAATCATTCTAGTGTTCACATTATGGGGCACTGTGAGAGGAGCTCTTGGTGCTGCAGGCGTCAGGCCATATGTGGCTTAGGTATGGCAAATTCATGCTGGTGTTTGGGTGTTCTGTGGTAGACATCAGTAATCAATCATAGCTCTCTTCCTTGCTGAGCCAGATGCGTTCTCAGAATCCTTCTGGTTCTTCACAGGGCTATTATCAACTGATCAGAGGTAACGCATGCAGGAGGCCCATTCTGTCCTCTTAGAGTCCAGTTATGATTAACCTGGTGGAGAGTGCAGGAGACATAAATTTCATCCTATTGGTGGAACCAGCATAGGTTTTCTCAGCAACGAGTCAAAGAGACCTGCAACAGCAGATGTGCATTGCTAATAGGAAATCATAGCAAATATTTGAACTAGGCTTAGGAGCAACATTTAAGAAGGATTAGCAGCTCAGTGACTGGATGAATGCTTTGGAGCAGAGAGATACCAGATAAATGGAATAAGGAAGGGAAGGAAGTTCCAATGGAAGGCAGTGTCGACACAACACACATTCATTGAGGGTCTAATGTGGGTAAGGCTTTGTCCTTGGTATATTGAGAGACACATACATGAATATATAATGGAGTCCAGGGGCACAGCTTAGACCTGAGTGCAAGTGAGAAAAGTTTCATTTAAAGCAGGGGTGTCAAACTCATTTTCACTGGGGGCCACATCAGCCTTGCAGTTGCCTTCAAAGGGCTAAAATAATTTTAGGACTGTATAAATGTAACTACTCCTTAACTGTTAAGGAGTTGAAATTACATTTGGCCCTTTGAAGGCAACCATGAGGCTGATGTGGCCCCCAGTGAAAATGAGTTTGACACCCCTGATTTAAAGAGAGGTCCTCATGGGCTGTGAGGACCTCAGTGGGTTTTTTGAATCCTAGGGTTGAGCCCTCAGATTTATAACTTCCTGAAACTCTATACTATTTATTTCCTTTTCATGCTTGGGCTGGCTCAGGAGGCCTGCACATGCTAATCAATCTCAGTAAAGACTTATGGTTAATCTGGAAAATCACTGCAGAACTTTGAAATGAGAAACACATCATGTTTCATCAAATCTAAGAAACCACCCATTATGACATACGCCATTATTTCACGTACTACTAAATAAGTTCTCATACCAATTCGTGTGTGTGTGTGTGTGTGTGTGTGTGAATGAGTGGTGTGAGGGGGGTAGTGGTGGTTCTCTAATACCACCAAACAATTCTCTGACACCAACTGGGAGTCCTACAATTCGCTTCAATTTAACACTATCTACTTAGAGACAGTGTCAGATCCCACAGATACTGGCAGTGCCACAAGACTGCTCCCCTCTCTCCAGTTCAGATTCCAGTCACAATCCAGGTTGTTTCCTGTGCTTATGACCAACTGGGTATAGACTGGAGATTCTAATGACCCCTTCCTCGGGTTAGATTAATTTGCTAGAGCAGCTCACAGAACTCAGAGAAACATTTTACTTACTAGACCACCGGTTTATTAAAAAAGGATGTAACTCAGGAGGAGCTAGATGAAAGAGATGCATAGGGCAAGGTATGGATAAAGTGAGGAAGGTTAGTAAGAAACTAGAAAAATTCCCTGGCAAGTACAATGAGGAAACTGAGACAAATGGTTGAATAAATGGCCAGAGCAGCTGAGTAATTAACAGCCAGCTGATAAATCAAGAATTCTGTCCTCCCTAACCAAAGATATCTAAGAGCAGGTGCTTTAAATCACCTTAGGAAGATAGATAACAAAAAATTGGTAATTGGTATCTAATTGGTATTAGAGCCAGACTGATCCAAGATAAAGGTGACACTAAGCAGAAAGTGACCCCTGACTCCATGATACGCTCATTTTGAAATATGGAGTACTAAATGACACACCTGGAAATGTAATGAATATTTGGTTGAGATCCTCTCCTGGGACCTCCCTTAAACTTCCTGCCTATACAAAACAGATAAAAACCCTCAAGACAAATGATACCAGTGCGTGCTCTTCTTTGAGCACACTCGTGCCCCTTTCCTCAGGCTTGTAATTTGCTTTCTTTATCATAAGCTTTAAGGGTTCCAACAAAAGTTGCTACCAGGGGAGCAGTGGGCAGCAGCAGCTTGTCAGAGCTAACCCCCCAATCCCGCCTTCAAGGGCCCTTCTTTTGCCTCACTGACCTAAGCTTTAAAAACTTGTCACACTTTCACCTGGAATTTCGTCTTGAATTTTTTTCCTGCATGATTCCAGAATTTGCCTGCCTGAGATCATGCTGGGGCAGCACTCTCCTCAGCATGGAACCTGTTCTGTGACAAAAGAGCATGGAGCTTCCATGCGTTCTCAGAGCTCACCACTGTCCCCAAATCTCCACATGTTCACCAACTTGAAATCTCTTCAAACACGGTCCTTCTGGTATTCTACAGAGGCTTCATTACATAGGTGTGATCGGTTAAACCACTGGCTGTTGGTGACCGATCCAATCTTCAGTCCCTCTCTCCTTCCTGGAGGGTAGGGGGTGAGACTGAAGTCCAACCTTCTAATCATGTGCTTGGTTCTCCAGGCGACCACCCCCATCCTTAGGTGCTTTCAAAAGTCACCTCATTGACATAACAAAAGACACCTTTATGGCTCTCATTACTGAGGAGTCTGTTTCAGGAACAGTGGATGAAGACCAAATATGTATTTCTTATTATAAATCACAATATCACAACTACTGAGAAAGAAAAACCACTGCCAATTAAAGTAGGACTTGATGCTTTAAAAAAATGTCTGGAGTTTCTATTTTATACTTATTCAAAGAGAGCATTTATAATAGTCATAGTATTTAAAAAAAACCGTACATTGGAAAAGAACAGTGAAATAGAATATTTAAGGTTTTCTTTATACTTCTTATTCAGAGTCTGACTCCTTAGAACTAATTTTTGACCCAGAGTAATTGTTGTCTTTGTTTCTCTGCTGTGCCTCTAAGTGTGTGTGTGATAAAGCATGTTGTGCAAGAATCAGAAAAAAAATCTGAGCCTTTAGAGCTGGACTCTTAAGCTAGATCTCATTTATGTAGAGCTAGGTGGCTGTGGATTTCAGTTTCAGGAAGTTGCTAAATTCATTGCCCTCTCTCTCTAACCAGCCTTCCCAAATATTGGGTTTGGGAGGGTGGGGTTAAAAGAGCTCCAAGTATGGTTCCTGGTGTTTCTTCCAAGACTCTACCCCCTTCTGCAAGTTTTGATGCTCCAGCAATGGAGAGTATCATGATGACTGCCTAGTCAAAAGAGATCAGGAGGTGCATCTGATTTCAGAGGCATTAAAATGTGCCAAAAAATATAGTACAGAACAGTAGGTGCCAAGGATCCAGAAGAGCCCTAGTACTGTCCAGAATATTTCTCCCTGAAATGAAAACGGGCAACAGCGAGAGCCCATTGCTTGGTGAGTACTTGGGAACATAGTGACCATCGTCATGACCAGCTTTACAAAGACAGGAGGTCTTGACTTATCTTCCAGGCAGGGATAAAGTGGTTTGGGGAATCAGAGTTACTCATGTGGCCTGAGTAGAGTTAATAATTACAATGCTGGAGAAATCTTGATGAAGTTTTCTAGTCGGCACCTTTTAAAAACATACATCTTAACCCCTGGCTGGTGTGGCTCAGCGGATTGAGCATGGGCCTGCAAACTAAAGCATCGGTGGTTTGATTCCCAGTCAGGGCACATGCCTGGGTTGCAGGCCAGGTCCCCAGCAGGGGGTGTGCAAGAGGCAACCACACTTGATGTTTCTCTCCCTCTCTTTCTCCTTCCCTTCTCTTATCTCTAAAAATAAATACATAAAATCTTTTAAAAAATAAAATAAAATTCCTTGTTCAGAAAGGGAAAAAATTCATATATTTTATAAATACTATATCCAAGAATTGATTTCATACTTAATAAATATGGAAAAGCTGAGGGAATAGTGAGTGACCATTTTGTCTGTACTGGATGCTCACCGGGTACATGAAGGGGTGCAGCAGGAAGGTAGGATTCCAAAGCAGACAGGTGCCCCTCCTAGAGCCTTGAATGCCCTGCTCAGTGTTTTGGCTTGGATGGGGGGAGAGGAAGAGTGCTGTGAGTCCTTTTCCTACATAAATTACACTCTCACAAGGAAAGGCTTCAGTTGAATCAGTACATAGACCCAAGTTGAGAGATAAGCCTTATTTTGGAAAGAGAAAAACATTATTGCCTAAGAGGAGTTATTTTAAATCTGAGAGCTAATATCGTGAATCCATTGAAATAAGATGCTTGGCGTAATTCAACACTACAGATTTCATTAATGAGATCATTTTTCAGAAGATCATGAGATCATTAGAACAGAAGGTTTATCTTAGTTCTGTGACAATGTGGGATCTGCTCCACTGTTAGTAAAGGAAAGTAACTCTGGGACAATGGGACATGACATTTGAAGGCTGTTTATAATGGGGCATTGCACACTGGGACATGTTAGCTGGCAGATTAAACATGGAAGCAGATAAAACTGAGATGAGGGAAGGTCTTTTCTTTTAGACAATCTGTATTTAGAATGTTCAAATTGGAGAGGGAAATTCTTTAGGATGTATTTCTCTTGCTGCAGCATTACTCACTGCTATAAAGATCATAGAGAAAAGTGCTTTATTTATTCAACAAATATTTCATGAACATAAACACTATGGCGGTTACTGAGGATAGAGTAGAGAGCGTGTTTGACATTGTAAATATATCACACCAGTAAGTGAATTTGTTAGTATTCTAAGTACTATGGAAGAGAGTTACATAGTGCAATGAAAGCTTCTAATAGGGGAATTTGATCTAGCCAGGGAAGCAAAGAAGTGCTTTCCTGAGCAGGTGATGCTTAAGCTAAGAGTTCAGTAGAAGCCAAGTAGTTGATGAGGGGAAGGGAAAGGTATTCATGCCAGAGGAAATAGTATGTTCAAAGGCCCTTTGGTGAGAGGGAGCTAGGGGCAGAGAAGGGATTGAGAGAAACCCAATTTGGCTGGAATGAGAAGAGTATAGGAATAAGAAATCTGAGATGATGTTTTGGAAACAAGGAGAGGCTAAACCATCCATGCCTTGTTGGCTAAAGAAAGAATTTAAAAATGCTGCCTTCTATCAGTGAGAAAACCATAGGGAGTTCACATGATCAGATTTATGTTTAGAAAAGATTTCCCGTATGTACTCTGGAGGTCCAATGGGAGCAAGTTAAGAGCATGTGGTGGGTTGACTAGTTAAAAAAGTTACTCTGCCCTGACCAATGTGGCTCGGTGGGTTGGGCATCATTCTCCAAGGCAAAAGGTCACCAGTTCAATTCCCGGTCAGGGCATATGCCTGGGTTGTGGGCCAGGTATTCGGCTGGGGGCACATGGCTGGGGTTGTGAGAGAGGCAACCAATTGATGTTTCTCTTATGCATCGATGTTTCTCTCCCTCCCTTCCTCTTTCTCTAAAAATAAATAAATAAAATAAAATAAAAAAAGGTTACTTTATACCTGAAGGCATCAGGATCCTAAATATCTCCTATGCATACAGAGCCAGATTTTTACCTTCATAGTTACTTTGGATTTAGCTAGTAGATTATGGGTGTCAAACTCATTTTCACCAGGGGCCACATCAGCCTCATGGTTGCCTTCGAAGGGCCGAAAGTAATTTTAGGACAGTGTAAATGTAACTATTTCTTCACAGTTAAGCCAGAGCTTGTGCTGCCGCGGGGAAGAAACAAGGTGCCAGGCCGGATAAAACAAGGTGGAGGGCCGGATTTGGCCCGGGGGCCTTGGGTTTGCCACCTGTGCAGTAGATTAAACCTTTACAAATTAGTATTATTACTATTGTGTAGCAGAATCCATCTTTCAAACAAAATCTTAAATTTCATAAAGACCATTAAACAGTGAGCTGCTCTTGGTCAGGTGGAGATGGGGTGGTAATCTGTCTGTGATGATTGATTTATGTGTCACCTTGTCTGGGCTTCAGTGCCCAGATATTTAGTCAAACATTATTCTGGATATTTCTGTGAGGGTATTTTTGAATGAGATTAACTTTTAACTTGGTGGACTTTGAGTAAGCAGATTGCTCTCCATGATGTGGGTGGGCCCCATTTGATCAGTTGAAGGCCTGGATAGAACTAAAATACTCCCCTAAGCAAGAAGAAAACCTGTGGCAGGCAGCATTCTCACCTGAACTGAAGCATGAGTTCCCTGGGTCTCCAGCCCGCTAGCCCACTCTGCAGATTTTGAACTCATCAGCCTCAATAATTGTGTGAATAAGTTCCTTAAAATAAGTCTGTCTATCTGTCTGTCTGTCTCACTCTCCAATTGGTTATGTTTCTCGGAGCACCCTGACTATTACATCATCTATCATTTCCCAACCCCACTACACCCCTACAGGGGGTACAGTCCTTAAATTCCTTAGAGCTGAGTTTGAAAACCATTGAGTTAAGGTCCTGAGAGGATGTTGAGAAGAATATGGAATATTTATTCAGAGTGTATAGGAGACTCTGGTATCCCTCTTAGAGCTGTGCTATTTGATCATCTCCCTCTCCTAGTTTTAAAATACAATAAAGAATGATGATTAAAGAATGGAAAATATTTTTTAAATAGGAGTTAAAGCAATTTTGCTCCTAATTTTCAATTTAAATCTAAGCAGGAAATTGTACAACAGAGATCAGCTAAGTATGAATAGAGGAAATTGACCTGTCTGGAATGTTAATGAGACTCCTCACCTTCCTGGGCTGGAAGAACAGGAGCTAATACCCCATCACTTATATTAACAGTGCTTCTTAACAATATTGGGTCTTGGGTATCTTTAATAATCTGATGCGTATTAAATGCATTGACTCTTTCTTTCCTAAAATATGTGATTCAAAATCATCCACTTAACATTTTGCTGTGCTTTCAGATGTTTGTGGGTGCATCTTAAAAACTCTTGCATTGGGGAATATCATTTTTAATAACATTTCAGTGGTGGCACTGTGTAAGAGTAGGAAGAAGTATACATGGAACAAGACCTAGTTCAAGCTCTAGTTTTGTCACAAACTTAGCTGAGTGATTTTGAGCAAATGGCTTCAGGTTTACCATGCTGCCTGCCACAGATTTAATTTCTCCAGCTATGAAATCGAATGACAATACTTGGTACAGAGGGCTGCCATGCTATTAAATTAGATCATATATGGGGGTCTGTCTGGAAAAAGTCCAGCCTTTATTAATATAATGAGAATGGTTTGCGTGACTTTGGTGTAACCTGGCAGCCAAGGAGAGAGGACTGGAAATGCGCATGAGTGAACAATGGTGACTTCACTGTACTAGTCATTGGGGTCAGTAGACACCACTGAGTGAGCATGTGTACTGTGTGGCTGTCACATTCAAAATGACTGAGCAAGTAGAGCAATGAATCTACATCAAATTTTGCATTAAGCTTGAACATTCCTCTATGGAAACTATTCAAATGATTCAGAAGGCTGCAGCTATGGGTAACCGGTAACTGGCAGCTTCATCATGACAATGTGCCTGCTCATGCATCACATCTCATGCAGAATTTTTTGGTGAAACACCAAATCACCCAGTGACTCCAACCCCTCAACCCAGATTTGGTGCCCTGTGACTTCTGGCTTTTCCCAAAACTAAAATCACCTTTCATAGGGAAGAGATTTCAGACTATTGATGAGATTCAGGAAAATACGATGGGACAGATGATGACGACTGGGAGAACTGTGTGAGGTCCCAAGATACCTACTTTGAAGGGGCCTGAGGCGTCATTGTCTTATGTACAGTGTTTCTCGTGTCTTGTATCTTCTTCAATAAATGTTTCTATTTTTCATATTACATGGCTGGATACCTTCTGGACAGACCTCGATGTACAGAACTTTGCAAACTTTAAAGGGCTGTGTAGATGTAAGATGATGGCATCTGCTCATTAAACAAACCTGCCCATCACTTAAGCAGACTTTGCTTGAATCATGGGACACAGGAAAGATGAGTGTTGATGGGGAGAACACAAATGCTTGGAGTCTGTGCTACAGAGGCAGGTGGTGTACAGGAAGTTATGGGAGTGGAAGCAGTCAGGAAGAAAAGGAGAAAATGCATGGGTACAGACAGGAGGATGAAAAGATGCTAAAAAATAACATCTTTTCACTATTTTACATGAAGTTGCCATGATTCAGCTATTTGCAAGAGACTGTTTGGATGGAGAGACCTGGGTGGGATCAGACATGAGCAGATTTGGAATTTCTGGTTCCTTAGGGTGGAGAAGGCCTAAAGATGGGTAAGTCTGAAAGTCTCCTTGTGTCTAAAACTTTGAAAGGTCAATTGAGAAAACTCAGTCAGTGGATATTCCATCTGTTTCTCTGACTTCCTGAGGGTGGGAGAATAGAGATGTCAAATAAAACAGCAGTTCTTATGGGGGACTGCCATGTTCCTCTGAGAAACCTTGTTGTGGCTTTTTAAGGGCTTGAACTGGTCTTCAGTTTGGAAATGACAGCGACAGTACTATTTTACGAGGGATATCTGCTTCTCAAGGAGCTTGCAGACTGATGATCATGTTTGAAGTACTTGGGACTGGTTTCTGTTATGGTGACTTCACAATCGAGAAGACTAAGTATGAGATGGGCTGACTTGTCTGAGATGACATTCCCCGCTTTTAGGAAGCATCTGTCTAAATTCTAGTCTTGTGCCTCTTGTACTGTGCTGAGACATACCCTTGAGAGGAAGCGTGGTGCAGGTTCAAGAGCTCAGGCTCCAGCAGACGACACATCGAATGCCAGCCTCCCATTTACTAGGTGTCAGACCATGGGCAAATCACTCAGACTCTGAGTGCCTCAGTTTCCTCTTCTATAAAGTGTGTGTGGGGGGCACTGACTTATACCTACCCATGGAGTTATTGTGAGGAATAAAGTGTACATAGGCCTGAAGTGCTTAGGAACTCTGCTGTCATATAATTGCTAATTAGCCATACCAGTGTGAGGAAAGAGAAAATGTGAACTCAGAGGATCTCTGCTGGAAAGTTAGTGGAGAGTGTGGAGTAGTTGGAACTGAGTATAGTCCTAGGCACTTAAGCACAGTGCATTCACCTTAACATTCATAGGAATGGTGCTTGTGGCTCATCTCACATGATTTGACCTCATCCTTCAGATCTCAGCTCAAATGTCATGTCCTCCAAGTGGTCATCCCTGATTGTTGATAGCTTCCCTTCACCCTCCTGCCCAGTTATTCTACATTGCATCATCTTAATTCTTTCCCTCATAGCCCTTATCACATGCTGGAATTCTCATTTTATTTACTTATCTATTTGTTCATGGGATATCTCCCTCACGAGAACGTCAGCTAAGGAGGGCAGGGGTCTTTTCTGTCTTCTACTTAAAAAAAATTATATTTTATTAATTATGCTATTATGGTTGTCCTGATTCTTCCCCCTTCGCTGCCCCACCACCCAGCACCCCCTATTCCCTCAGGCAGTACTGCCACCATTGTTCATGTCCATGGATCCATAAGTTCTTTGGCTACACCATTTCTTATACTGTACTTTACATCCCCATGGCTATTCTGTAACTACCTATTTGTACTTAATCCACTCACCTCTACACCCATTTCCCCACAACCCTCTACCATCTGGCCACCATCAAAATGCTCTCTGTATCCATGATTCTGTCTCTGTTCTTGTTTACTTAGCTTGTTTTTCAATTGTTGATAGATCTGTATTTTTTGCCTTTTCTTGTTCATAGTTTTGTTCTTCTTTTTCTTAAATAAATTGCTTTAACATTTCATATAATAATGGTTTGGTGATGATGAACTCCTTTAGTTTTTTTTCTTGTCTGGGAAGCTCTTTATCTGCCCTTTGAATCTAAATGATAGCTTTGTTGGGTAGAGCAATCTCGGCTGTAGGTGCCTGCTTTTCATGACTTTGAATATTTCTGCCAATCCCTTCTAGCCTGCAAAGTTTCTTTTGAGAAATCAGCTGATGGTCTTATGGGAATTCCCCTGTAGGTAATGAACTTCTTTTCTCTTTCTGCTTTTAAGATTCTCTTTATCTTTAACCTTTGGCATTTTAATTATGATGTGCCTGGGAGTGGGCCTCTTTGCACCCATCTTGTTTGGGGCTCTCTGTGCTTCCTGGACTTGCATGTCTATTTCCTTCACCAAATTAGGGAAGTTTTCTTTCATTATTGTTTCAAATAGATTTCCAATTTCTTGCTCTTTCTTTTCTCCTTCTGGTACCCCTATGATGCGAATGTTGGACCTCTTGAAGTCTTCCCTTAGGCTGCTTATACTATCCTCATTTTTTTGGATTCTTTTTTCTTCTTGTTGTTCTGATTGGTTGTTTTTTTCTTCCTTATGTGCCATATGATTGATTTGATTCTCAGCTTCATGCACTCTACTATTGTTTCCTGGAAATTGTTCTTTACTTCAATTAGTGTATCCTTCATTTCTGACCTGATCTTTTTTATGCTGTTGAGGTCTGCACTGAGTTCCTTGAACATCCTTATAACTAGTGTTTTAAATTCTGCATCTGATAGATTGCTTATCTCCATTTCATTTAGCCCTTTCTCAGGAGTTTTGATCAGTTCTTTCATGTGGGTCATGTTTCTTTTCTCCTAGTTTTGGCAGCCTCCCTGTGTTTGTTTCTATGTATTAGTTGGAGCTGCTTTGACGCTGTGTCTTGGTGGTGTGGCCTAATGTAGTAGGTATTCTATAGGGCACAGCCTCCCCTATCACCCCAGCTTGGTATTCAAGGTGAGCCCTTCATGTGGGCTAAGTACACCCTCCTCTTGTAGTTGAGCCTTGGTTGCTATTGGCAGGTCAATGGGAAGGATTTACCCAGGCCAGTCTGCTGCAAGGATTGGCTGTGACCACTTACCACCAACCTCCGACCTCTGTGAAAGGTCAGCTCTGCAGGGGCTGGGTGATGGTGCTCCAACATGGTCTGTAGCTATCTACTGGGTGTGCTGGCCCTGTGGTTTCCCAGGTGGTATAGGCCAAGGTCAGCCCCCACCTGTGTTTTGCCTGGGGCCACCCTGCCTGAGCAATATGCAATCTGAGATGGCTGCTGCTTGTGCTGGGCTTGGAGACTCCCAGGTGAAGCCAAGCTGTGAATCTAGGCTGGCTGCTGCTAGTGCCTGGCCTGTGGCTCACTGAGGCCGGCTGCTCCTTGTTTGATAGGATTTAGGAAGTTGTGAAGTGTGAGCCAAGACCAGCCATTCATATGGAAAAGCAGCTTGGGTGGGCCTGTAAGTTGAGTGAGGTAGAGTCTCTGGGGATTTCTAAGGTGGGTCAAACAGTGTTAGCCAGGTTGATGGAGGCTCAGATATGGTACCACCTTGCCTGCTCTGTGGGGGGAGGGTTTAGAAAAGGAACAGTGGCCTCTGCTGGTCTTGAAGCCATACTCTTCAGTTTCCCCCTGTATGCCACTGGTGCCTTTCAAGCTGCTACCCCAGTGTGGAGCCCAGAGGGAGTGAGACTGAGTAGGTGAGTCCATGTGTGGGTTCTCTAAGAGGAACTGCTCGGGGCTTCAGAAGTTTCTTCTACTGACTCATCCCACTGTTTGTTGCAGCCAGAATTTGTGGGGATTTATCTTCCTGGCACTGGAATCCAAGGCTGGGGGACTTGGCATGGAGCTAGGACTCCTCACTCCCAAGATATCCTTCCTGAATTTTTATCTGCTACACATTGGTGAGGGACCAGCCCATTCCGCATCTGTGCCCTTCCTACCCATCTGGATGGATGTAGTTTCTTTAATTCTGTAGTTGTAAGACTTCCATTCAACTAGATTTCTGATGGTTCTGAGTGATTGTTGTTTTATAGTTTAGTTTTCATTTTGACATGATTATGTGAAGAGGTGAGCCATGTCTACCTACACTGCCATCTTGACTGGAAGTTGTTTTGTCTTCTCTTCTAATATCACATTGCCTAGCACAGTTCCAAGTGTATAAAGAAGTCCAATAAATAATCTTGTGTTGGTGCATGTCAGGGAACTCCCAGCTTATCTAGAAATTCATGTGATGGGAGCAGGGCTGAGATAAAATTTTAAAATTCATAACACTTACCTACCTCTGTCTAACATATCTCTGTGACTTTCCCTCCTGAAACAGAAATTTCATTAGTAGGGCCCTCCATACCCTTCAAGCCCTCGATAATTACCTCTGTGCATCCTCCATTACAGACATGGCAGCACCTAGCATCTAGCTGCTCTGTATCATGATCTCTGAATGGAAGCTTTTCCTCTCTGCCACGAGCATGGATAATTTTAGTGCCTTTGTTTTTCTGATGGATGAAAGGAACCAATGCTGAAAGTTCCAGACAGATCTATTGGTGGCTGCCTCGTCCCCCATTTCAAGTTCTATTTGTAAACACCACCATCCTCACCTTCTAATTATAAACCGATCAAGGTAGAGCACATAAACATGACACAGAGGGAACCACGGATCATGGCAGCATGAGCTCATTTGCTTGAAGAGAGATTACACTGGTTTTTATACTACAAAAGGAACAGGCACAATAAATTACAGTACTACTCCCAAATTAAAATTTTTACTTAAATAGAAACCAGTGGTCCCGAGGAAAAAGCACCTGAGAAGCAATTATAAAGTGATAAAATGTGTGGACGTTTAATCGATGTCGGTGGTTGGCTCAGTTTGCCATATTAATTCTGATTTTGTGGCTCTGCAAAGGCATTGCATATGTCCTGTGCTTTGCTGAGGGACTTTTTGTGGGTGTGCTGGCTGGCTGCACGTGGCTGACCTTCACTTTTTGGGGGTGCTGTAGAAAGCTTGCCTGATAAATGTAATTATCTTTGTGGCAGAGAGGATGGCAAATCACCATCCAAAGCCATAGGTAATTATTCTGTCTGGGACTTCAGTAGGAGTATCAAATGGAGCTCCAAGTTGTTATACAACTTGTAAAAAAGTATTTCGCTTGGATTGGAGCCTTAGGGAGGATGAGGGAGTAGTAGAAATGTGCAGTCTTAGGAATCAGGAGATCTGGGGTCCAGTCTGAGCAATTTTCTCACCAGGTTCCTTAGCTCAAGCCATTTACTTTCCATTGCCTCTCTGAGCTCATCTGCAAAGGGAAGGGGGTAGGGACAGATGATTTCTGAATTCCATCTGGCTAATTATTTTTAGGGCCATGCATAGTCAAGTGTTCTGTTCCATGGTCATCTAAAACAGTCCTCATTTTATTTGAAATATGTTTAAATTGGGAAGGTGAAAATAGGGACTGATTTGTAAAAATTTTATTGAATTTATCAGGGTGACTTTGGTTAATAAAATTATACAGGTTTCAAGCGTACTCTTCTATAACACATCATCTGTATATTGTGTGTTCACCACCCCAATTCAAGTCTCCTTCTGTCACCATTTATCCCCCCTCTACTCTCTTCTACTTTCCCCCATCCTCTTTCCTTTTAGTAATCACCATACCATTGTCTTTGTGTATGAAATTTTTTCTGCTCACTCCCTTCACCTATTTCAGATAGGGACTGATTTTTGACTTTACCAAGATTGTTTTGTAGTAGGTGTGGGGTACAGTATCCTTCTACCATGGGAGCGTGGAACTTTCCATTACCATTTATGGCAGTTGGGGAACTGTGGAGTAACTGTTAGGTGAGATTAAAATATATCCATTGAGCTGGATGGAATTTTCCAGGCAACACATTCCAAACTTTTTTTTTTAAAAGATTTTATTTATTTATTTTTAGACATAGGGAAAGGGAGAGAGAAAGAGAGGGAGCCAAACTCTTAATAACACAAGTCTCTTTACAGGCTGTGGAGACAAATTCCTGGCAAATTCTTGGTCATTGAGGGGGGTAATGAAAGCTGTTTGAGGTCAAGGATCTTGTTGATCTTGTTTACCATGATCTCCTGCAGGCACATAGTAGAGGTGCTTAATAATTGTTTGTTAATTTAACGAATGAATAGATAATTGGGCAAAATAGACTTAGGGAAAAAAGAAGGAGGAGGGCTTGGGTGTCTTCTTATTTTCTTTTTCATTTGAATTCATCAGTTCCTTTCTGTTATGGCCACTGAGAGATCCTGGAAGTGCTTTGGTAGCCCCCAAATTCCCATTTTTCTGAGGAGGACAGTCAACCAATGCAGGGAGGTTATTTTTGTGGTGAAATTAGATTTTTTCATTTTCCTCCATGATCCACTTGGAAATGACCAAATAGAGATGTTGGATTAGAAGTGAGCATTAAGAAATAATCCAGGAGCAGTAAGGATAGACTTATTTCTGTCACTCACCATTTCTTCCTCTCACTTCCCAAAACCTTCCCTGAACCCCCAGGCTACTATTTATTTTAGGTCCCTCTAGGAGATTTCTCTGTTGTTGTGCCACAGAATGTCTATTTACCTTTGCATATGTATTCCCAGCTTCATTATGACCTTCCCAAAAATGGGGTCTTATCCTTTTTTTGTGTGTGTACTTAGCGCAGCCCTTTTATCCATGTTTGCTGAGAAAAAGGTTCTTTAGAGACATCTGTGACTTTTTGGTCAATGAACCAGGAGGAAACAAATCTTCAAATATCAGTGCTGATGACTTGGTAGCATCTATCGAATGCCTAGGACTAACTGGGAGGGCACAAAGCAAAGAACAGATGCAGTTCCTTCTTACCATTTAGTTAGGAAGTGAAGATCTATACATAAAATATAAGTTGAGTTATATTAAAAAGAGATTAAAGTCAAGTGCTAGGTTGTGTGGATACCGGCAATTTAGTCTTCCTGGCATTTAGAGGAATCAGACTGTTAAGGATGACATCTTATTTGCTAAAGTGTCTGTAATGCACCTTTAAAAAGCCTAGTGTAGACACAACCTCATTCTAGAAACAAATACTCTCAAGCAAAACAGCCAGGCAGCTAGTTTCTCCTCCAGCTTAAGTTCACAAATTATAGGGTATTCGTGGCCTGTGCCTGTTGGGTAGTCTCACCCTTGCCTTTGTGAGACCACAAAAAAGGAATAAAGTATCTTTTACCTCATTCCTAATCTCCAGGGCTTAGTTTCTTAGGCGAATGCATTCAGATATCTTTTCTGCTGATAGGGAGACCTGACTCACAGCTAGTACAGTGGAATTCCTGACATTCCTCAGACAAGTACATTAGAAAATTATTTGACGGTTTGTGTACTAAACCATCACAAGCATATATATCTTCCTTATCTCTATGGGTGCATCTTGCTTCCTTGTAACCAGGAAATTCAGTGTGTACTGAGGGCCACCAGTACGCCCAGCACCAGTGTCTAGATGTTGAGAATGTAGTAGTGAAAGTGCATGCACCTTTTTGGAGTTTATAGTCTACTCAGAGGAAACATACTATAAATTATGAACACAGTAAACGGTTCAATGACAGAGAATGTTAGAAGGCAATCAGGGCTATGGGAAAACATAGGACAGACTAAGGGCATTGGGGGTGACAGTGCATTGAGGAGAGGGCCATTTGACATAAGGTGGTTAGGAGGGACCTCAGCGACAGGCAGTCATTTAGCAATGACTTGAAGGAGGTGAGGGAGTGAGCCATGCAGATATTTGGGGAAGGGTATCCTGGGCAGCGGGAATAGCCAGTGCAAAGGCCTGAGGTAGGAATATGCTGCATGTGAGTGAGGAGGTTCCTGAGGAGGCCAGTGTGGCTGCAGTAGGGAGCACGAAGAGATGGTGCCAGAGAGGATTGTGTAGAGCCTTGTAGACCACAGGAAACACCTTGGCTGTGATGCTATGAATAAGGGAAGAAGACTCATTTGTTTTGCTCTATTTATTTATTTTTATTGTGTTTTTTCATTACCATTTATCTTCCCTACACCCTCTTCCACCCCCACCCATCCCACAATCAGCACACTGTTGTCCGTGTCCATGAGTTCTTTTGTTGTCCTTTTTTGCTTGACCCCTTCACCCCCAACCCTCCCACAGAGCTGTCAGCTTGTTCTCTGAGTCTGTCTCCATTTTGCTTGTTAGTTCAGTGTGTTCATTAGATTCCACAGATGAGTGAGATCATATGGTACTTGTCTTTCTCTGACTGGCTTATTTCACTTAACATGATGTTCTCCAGGTCAGTCTATGCTGCCACAAAGGGTAAAAATTTTTCTTTTTTTATGGCTGAGTAGTATTCCTTTGTGTGAATGTACCATAGCTGTTTTCTTCTTGTTTGTTCCTCATAGTTTTTTCGTGAAGTCTTTATTATTTTCTCCATATAGAATCATGTCATCTGCAAATAGTGATAGTGCTTTTTAAAAGATTTCATTTGTTTATTTATTTATAGAGAGGGAAAGGGAAGGAGAGGGAGAAGAGGAGAAACTTTGTTGTAAGAGAGAAACATTAATCGGCCACCCCCCCATACATGCCCTGACTGGTGACTGAACCTGCAACCCAGACATGTTCCCTGACTGGGACCTTTAGCCTTGTGGGATGATGTTCAACCCACTGAGCCATGCCAGTCAGGGTGATGTACCATAGCTGTTTTATCCACTCATCTGTTGATGGGCACTTGGGCTGTTTCCAAATCTTGGCTATTGTAAATAATGCTGCAATGAACATAGGGGTGCTCTGCTCTCCTTCTACCAGAGCCCAGGGTAAGTGGCTGCAAACAAATTTTGTGCACTGGCCCTTTAAGAGGGTGGCTGCATCTTTAGTTGTCTCTCCCTGGCTGAGAGAAACCTCGCTGCTTTTCACAGCTAGATGTTATGTGGGCACCTTTCTCGGTTCTGGTGCTCTAGGCTGGGGAGCCTGGCTTGGAGTTTAGACCCCTCACTTCTCCGGGGGAATTATCCCTACACCACCCCCTCTCCTACCCCACAGCTGAGATATCCCACTGGAACTTCTCAGCTGCCAACCATGGTAGCCTATCCAGCCCTCTTGTGCCTCTGCGCTTCCTACCAGCCTTGATGTGGCTTCTTCTGTAAGACCTTGGTTATAATGCTTCTTCCAGCTAGTCTTCAGTTGGTTATTCAGGTTGACTTTTCTATAATTAGTTGTACTGCCAGTTTGGTCCTGGGAGGAGGTTTGTGCAGCTTCTACCTAATCTGCTGCCATCTTGGGTCCCCTCATTTGCTTTATGATCATATTTTGGGGGGATGTACTTACCAGACTCCTAGTGCACTATTTGTCTCATAATGTAATTTTGTCTGCTTTGTTTTGGTCTGTGAGAACCTCTATTTTAAGGTCAGTCATCTGTCAGTATGATGTAATAGAAAGAACTAGCCTGGGTATTGCTCTCAGATTCACCCCGAACTGGATCATTTCTTTCTAGTGTCCAATGTCCTTGACTATAAAGTAAAGATGTTGAGTTAAGTCAGGAGGGGAAATGTTTGTTTTTTCTGTACCAACTCTAGTTCCTTGGTAGTGGTTACTCAAAGTGTCTGGAGGAGTCTGCACCCAGCTTTGGGCTGTGCAGTAAAATCTTTGTGATTGATTAGCAGTGTCTACCTGGGGCATAGACAGGAGGTGGTGGTGAGTGTGCTATGAGCTAAGAGGGTGTGAAAATGCTGTTGTTGTTCATAGTTAGTTTTCAAGACTTACAGAATTTTGCCTTTCTGGACTTTCAGCTGTGCTCTTCACAAAATATGTGAAGACTATGGCCAGAAGGAGAAAAAATTTGTAAGAAATGAACTGAAAAAATAGGGGTCCTTTATTCTTTTATGTGACAGTGCAAATCCTCAGTTATAAAATATGAATTTTCTTTGATAGTCATGATAAGATAAAAATAACACTTTATGCTCTTCTTCATAAGTCAGTGAGATATATGGGACAGGTATTTTCCAGTTTTATGGGAAATTGAAGCATAAAGCCAAACTAATTGCATAATTAACAAATTAACTATATTTAACTAGTGCTATTAATAATTACTCCTTGACAACAGGTATCCAGCTGGGCTGGAAATGGAGATGAATGATCCTTCTAGCTTTATTTGAAGGCCTGTGGTTGGTGCTTGGGTTAGGCAGAACTGGAACTCAGATTTTTTTTCTTTTTTTTATTGTTGTTCAAGTCCAGTTGTCTCCATTTCCCTCCCCCCCAACACACTCCCCCCAACTCCAGCCATCCCCACCACCCACCCTCAGTCCTAACCCCCTTTGGTTTTTGTCCATGTGTCCTTTTTACATGTTTTTGAAAACCCTTCCCCCTTTTCTCCCCATTATTCCCTCCCACCTCCCCTCCGGTTACTATAGCGACAGTGCAGCATGGAGATGTCACTTGTTGGTTTGACTTGACCACCTGTATGTAATCAAAGTATTAATTATTCAAAGCCATTTCCTTTTACCCAAAATTCACATACATTAGACATAGTGTAGGCCTATGATAATTGTAGCTACCAGTTTTTCTGTGCTTACCGTGTGCTCAGTCGTGCACAAAACACTTTTTGCATACATCTTAATTTAGTTCTCATAACGCTTTAGGGTCAATATTATTCTTTCTATTTTGTAGATAATGAAATGAAGGCTGAGAGAGGTGAATCTAATTTCACTGCTAAGGTCACAGAGTTAGTAAGGACTATATATATTCAAGTCTGTCACCATGTAATCCAAAGTTCAAGTTTAATCACAACTTTGTTAATGAAAAATATTTGTATTAAAAATTCAATTTTTTTAACATATTTTATTGATTATACTATTACAGTTGTCCCATCTCCTCCCCCCACCCCCCTCCCTGCACACCCCTTACCCCCACACTCCCCCTCTTTAGTTCATGTCCATGGGTCATATATATGAGTTCTTTGGCTTCTACATTTCCTATACTATTCTTAACCTCCCCCTGTCTATCTTCTACCTACCATTTATGCTTCTTATTCC
>VMDR010017995.1:0-19574 GCA_007922815.1 Macrotus californicus | reverse complement strand
AATTGTAGTTATCTGGTTAAAGGCTTTTCTTACTGAAATACTTTAAACCCTGTAATATATATATTTCCTTCTTCTTTCATCTCCATGGGATGAAAATATAGAAACAAACATATAAATGGCTATTTCTTTTCTTTAAAAAAAATCACATTCCTTGAACACGTCTTAAAATATTATTTCTCCAAGACTTGGCAGGGGGAATCAACCATAATATCTCAACCCTAAAATCCAAATGAATACTTTGTATTCAAATTCCAAAAAGTAGCACCTTCATAACAATACAGCATTTGTATGTCCAGAAAAAAAAATCAAGCATTCTCATGAAATTGGGCACCAGATAACTACAATTTTCTGGTTTGAATTTCTGAAGAACAAGAACTCAGATCATAGCACAAGAAAAAAATTTCCAAACAGATAAAGGTAATAAACAATTTTTTCATTGAATTAAAAAAATGCCACTAAAAGGTAGCTACAAAAAATATTTCTCTCAGTTTTTGGTACTTTTGTTTTATTTTGCTTGAGGGTAGGGTGATCAGTGCAATAGTACTACCCTTGTTAATGCATTTTATGTCTCTGTATTAGGGAGACCACTTCAGGTGATTAAAAGATGTTTTAAAAAATCATTGCATATATTTCAGTTTTCCTCAATTTGCCATTTCTCTCTACCCCAGAGAGGGGGACTGGTTTTGCTTCCCAGCTTTCAGTAAAGTCTCCATCTCTGATTACATATGTATACAGAGACACTTGCAAGCTCTGTGATTGGTGTCAGGCCTCTTTTAAGAGTAAAGCTGGTGGATGCTCACCCAGAGGGCAAGGCTCTGCACTACTACCTGAGTGAAAATCCCAGCAGGTCTTTCACTAACTTCGTAGGCAGGGAAATTTATTTCATCTCATCTTTTCCTCGGATTTAAAACGGTCATAAATAGTATCACTGTTGGGAAGATCCAGGTGACTCCACAAGGTCAAAGTGCTCAAGGAAAAAGAACAGAGCAGAGCACTCACCCAGCGCTCCAACCTGGAGCACACCTCCACCCAAGTAGCTGCGCACAGCGGGTGGTGCTCTGGCTGTGCGTTCTGTCTGCCCAGTCTTTCCAGAGTCCAGGATTCCTGACTTTTATCCCTTCTTATTAGGAACATCTCAGATCTGCTCCTCGTGCTAAACTCTTCTAACTCCTGCTTCTCCTTCCATCTTAACTTCACCATGACTCCCTCTGGAAGCCTTTCTTTGCCCCAAATTAAACCCTGCTTAAGAGGTGAAGCCCGCTGAACATTTCCTTACGATTTTTAAAATTTCAATACTGGTGGGTGAGTGTAGTTGTTTAATAACTAAATACCATTCCCATTAGACTGTAAATTTGGGCAGGGAAAGAAATTGCCTGCCCTATACACTGTTACACCTGTGTGTTTGCCACACAGTAGGCCTGAAATAAACATGTGTGATGGGAATGTGCAGTCTATGGGGAATAATATATATTGTTTTCAAAACCTACCAGCGGAACATCCACCCATGCTATGGGAAATGCACTGGGAGAAAGGCTGGAATTAGAGGAGTTACAGGAGAGGAAGTAGGGTCTCCTAAATTAGCACCAGTTGTGGATCTACACAGAGCTACCAGAAGGGCAGGAGTAGCTGCAGTTCAGTGAACAGTTTATAATGTGCCCAGCACTATTCTAAGAATGTGCGAATTCTTCTAGTCCATACAGCAACCCCAAAGAATTAGGAATTAAGATTATTGCTGCTTTACAGAGGAGATGATTAAGATACAGAGGTGTAATGAATGTCCAAAGTCACCCTACTAGTGAGCAATGGAGCCATTCATCAACAAGCGGGCAAACTGAGGACTGTTCTCCTTAGGTACTACGCCATACTGCCCAACCCAATACTGGCAAGAGTGTCTACCTATATCTACTAATTATCTCTAGCTGCAGGTATACCCACAGTCAGAGACATAAATAACAAGACACAGAGAAAACGTTTTTTTCTCCTAAACTGTACTGTAAGCACTTATTCTTTTTATTATTTTTATTTCTTTCAGTTTGTATAACAGAGCTGCATGTCAATAGATACTTGTTAAATGATCAAGTAGAAGGCTGTCACCTAACAAATTGGTAAACTGGTTACTAAAATATATAGTTACTGGGAAAGAGTTAATTAGTATGAGTATTCACAGGAGTACATTTTTTATTCTAATAATAATTATTATTTTTCTCATAAGAACACTTACTATAAAAATAAGAACTATGCAACTTTGGAAAAGTGACTTAACTTGGCTGTGCCTCAGTTTCTGTCACTACAAAATGGGATTAATAAAGAGTTTCTGCCTTATATGGTTGTTGTGAAGAGCTCATGAGTAAATTCTTTGGCCATGTATAATACTGATTTATGTACACTAGCACACTAATATTGGCACATTAGTGCTAGCACACTACTAACTGGAAGAGAAGGACAGGCACAACAACAGAAGGCAGCCCTATGGCTTTCTAGGGAGCATAGCCTATGAACATCACAGTTTAAAGCCACACTTCTCTGCTCAAGGAACATAAAGCCATTCCTCCTTGGCTTCAAGACATTACAATTTCCCTGCTCAGGAAAGATCCACTGTTCTCCATCAAGTGAGCTGAGCAGTTGTAGCCAAGAGTAACTTTGGGGTCTCAGAAGAAGACAAACAAGGAAACTCGGACCAGCAGCACGGAGGATGTAATTGTCAGAGTTAAGAACCCCTCGGGTGACTGGATCCTAAGTTCATGCCAGAGAAATGGGAAACCTCTGCTCCCCATCATCCTCTGCATCCCCTCAAAGTCTCCTTTCATGGCCAACATTTGCATTATAAGACCAGTGGGAAGTCTTCAGTCTGAGATGTCAGCAAGGCAGGCCCATGCAGGAGACAGCCATGAGAAAGAAAAGAGATTTGTCCCAAGGTACTGGCCTGGCTCCAGCCTGGAGGGACCATCCAACCTCCCAGTCAGGAGGGCCTGGTAAGCAAATCAGGCCACCCGCCTGGATGCAATTAGCTACCGAAAGGCTCTGGGAATCAGTATGCAAATGTTTCCATAATGCAACCTTAGTCATTTTCCATAGCTATAATTTGTTTTTAAAAAACCTCATGCAAGGATAGAAATATCTGAGACAAGGTGGCCTCTGCTGACCACCAGGTCACTATAGAGGTTCCTGGTCACAAACCACTATTCATTAATCATCCTGACAGGAGCAATTACAAAGCGGACATTCTAGAAAGGAAATTTTGCATTTCCCTCTACATGTGAACTGATGAGGGAATGGATAATTGAAAGCATTTTTTGGAAAAACAAATACTACACTCCTGAGTTCCCTTTAATTATAAGTGTAAGCAGGTATGTACTTCCTTCATTCATTTAATAAATATTTATAAGACATGTATATATAGTAGGAGAAACACTTAAATAATGAGAATTTGGGAGTAAGAGTAGTAGAGGAAGATTTAAGCATTAAGCATTTAACAGAAAAGCATTACAAAACAAATTCAAGATGTGTTCTCTGCTTCCAAGTGGGTTGCAGAGATGATGAACTAAGTACAAGTGAGAAAATAAATGGCAATACAAGCCCACATGTGATAACCATTCAGTGAATGGTTTATAGCAGGGAAGGAGATGCCACTGAAGACTGGAGAACTTGCAGGAAGGGGCTGGGACATTAGGGCTTTGATAGACTGAAATAACAGAGAGGAGAGGAAATTCCATGTAGAAAAGGGTGAAATTTATTAGGAGAATCACTTGTTCTAAAGAAGAAATTTCAAATAACATGAATTAGGTATTGGAACTATGTCATAAACAGACTGAACCTCTAATATTTTATCAGATTATGCTCTGCCATTTGCCAACAAGAAAGATTGCCTGGGTGACTTCAATATAAAGAAAAAAACACCCCTATGATGAGGTAGACCTGAGCAGCTAAGGCTCAAGATGGGTAGAACTGGGCTTTGTCTGAGACCCTCATCATTGAAAGTTCTTTTTTTTTTCACATATTTTTATTGCTGTTCAAGTACAATTGTCCCCATTTCCCCCCCCCACCACTCCTCCTCACCCCCAGAGATCCCCATCTCCCACCCTTGATCCTACCCCTCTTTGGCTTTGTCCATATGTCCTTCATACATGTTCTGAAAACCCTATCCCTTTTCCCCCATTATCCCCTCCCACCTTACCTCTGATTACTGTCAGTTTGTTCTTAATTTTAATGTCTCTGGTTATATTTTGCTGCTTGTTTGTTTTGTTGATTAGGTTCCACTTATAGGTGAGATCATATGGTATTTGCCTTTCACCACCTGGCTTAAGAAAAACTATGGTACATTTACACGACGGAATACTACACAGAAGAAAGAAAGAAGAAGCTCCTACCCTTTGCGACAGCATTTAGATCTGGAGAATATTATGCTAAGTGAAATAAGCATTGAGAGTTCTTAATGGGAGGTGTTACTATGCATGGGACTCAGTTTCCATTAATATCTCTCCATTTTACATTTCATATTCTTTGAAAATAGCATCTGCATACATTGGATCAAAAGCCTGCATTCAACTATGGACAAGGGTCAGTACCAGTGGTCCTTCTATTTATCAGGACAGTCCCTAGAGAAGGGGACCGGGTTGTGACCCAGGCAGCCACCGAGAGGTATCTATTGTGAGTAAATACATAGCAGGTGACTGATGCTTTGCTATGTAATAACATCACTTGACTGTGAAGTTAATTCCATTCTTTACAAAATGGAAATCACAAAGATGTGCAGCAGGGAAGGAACAAAATTAAAATAGGGCTTTAAGAAGAGCATTCTATCAGTGAAGTGCGTTATGGATTTAAAGGTAGAACTAACTGACTTGAGGAGAGAAACATATGTGATGATTCCCAACTGAATCCAGAATGTTTGTTAAAGCCATGCCATCCTACTCCTTCACACCCAATATCAATGATACGCATCTAGTGGGGGCCCTGGACTTGGTGTTTAGGAAAGGTCACCAGCATATTCAGGAGCCACTGAGATAGGACAACTGCCAACAAGTGATGGGATAGCAGCAGGCAGACAAAGGAGACATGCAACATTCAAAGATGACATTGCCAGGTTAGGGGTCTGTTTGGATATTGAAGGTGATAACAAAGGACAATTTGAGGTGATCCCAACTCTTCAAGGTTCAGGGGAAAGGGAATGCTACCATCAAATGGAATAAAGAAAACAAAAAGTGATATTGGATCATAGAGATAATGACTTTGCTTTTGAATCCTAGTAGGACATCTGAGCAGAGATGGTCAGTGGGTATTGGGGCCCACATGAGATAAGCAGGTTATTGGCCTAGAGGTTATAATTTACACATGGGTAATAATGTATAAGCAGAATCTGTTTAAAATGAAATTAAAATATTCACATAATAATGAAATCTAACCAGTATTTCAGTGATGCATCTGGATTCAGGTTTAACAAACTGTTCGAGGTGCCTTCATGACTATTATTTTATTTAACCCTTTCTATTACCCTGTCATGGAACTGAGCTGCAAAGCTCTAAATTATGTAAATTATATAAAGTAACATACACATAAGGATGGAGAAGTGAGACTCTCAAGCCAGCTTTTCAGATTCCCAAGTTTTTCCACGACATTGTTAGCTCCCAATTCAAAAACAACAAAAATGTCTATCCAAATAGTCAGCAAGTAGGACAACAAATTTATGTTGCTACTGACACTGTGAAATGTAGATGTCTAGCCTTTGAATGGCTGTGTGGATAATAGTTCTGCTTCTCAAACCTTGAAACTCCAGGTGAACTAAAGAGTTTAAAGACAACAGTCACTGCATCATCACAGCATTGGAGTCAGCAGAGATAGTGCTTTTTATTTCAATTCCTCCAGACCATTGTTGTGTAGCCTGTGTGCAAGTTTTGTTCAAGGTCTTTTACATGGGGTTCAGCTCACCATAACACAGCTCCTTTTCTTCTTTCCATTTTAGTAATTCCACAGTGACACCTGCTGGGAAAGAAAAACTGCTCTGCCTAGGGTCCTCTGCAGGAAAGCTCCCCCTGGCTTGGGCTCATGGTTTCCCCTCCTTTCCCAGTGTTACAGCTTGCCTAAGTCATGAGAGTAGACTTCTACCTGGAAAATCAATAACCATATTCTGGGCTCCCCTCCAGCCAGATCCCAAAGAAGCAAGACCTGCAAGGTACTTGAAAGTGAATGGGACAACTGTTATATTCTTGCTTCTATGTGCCTATTCTTGCTCCCTTTTCTGCCTCAGCTTGCAGCCCTAGTTCCCTCCTCTGCACTGCATTCTTGACACCACTGTCTGTTTCTCCATGGAGCTCTATGATACTTTACTTAATAATAAAGCAAAATTGAAAAAAGTCCCCTGACAGAACTGAGAAGACAATGACTTCCGTGGGAAGTGCCAAAATGTTTTAGAAATAAACGACAGACAACAGAGTACTTGCTTATTTCACGAGGCAGGATAGTAATTTATGTAATGTATTTTTAACTATGAGAAGTGAGGGGGGAACCACTTAAACATAATGTGAATTGAAGATTTGTCAGTTATATAGTTGGTGCAGTGGCAGATCTGGAAGCTGTTATACAAATTGAAGGATCACCAACAAAGAATGCCTAACATCAGAGCTTTCGAGTTCTAAAACCTCCTATCATGAGGAATTTTCTGCTTTCTGGGAATATTTTGCTTTCTGCGAAAACAACTGGAGCCCTGGCTGGTATAGCTCAGTGGATTGAGCATGGGCTGTAACCAAAGGGTCACCAGTTCAATTTCTTGGGTCCCAGGCTAGGTCACCAGGGCAGGCCACGTGAGAGGCAACCACACATTGATGTTTCTCTCCCTCTCTTTCTCTCTCCCTTCCCCTCTCTAAAAATAAACAAAAAAGAATTGGAGTTATGCACTGTCAAATGTTCTTTCTTAAAAAATCATCTTTTTTCCTTCTTGTTTTTATCACTCAGCTCTATATTTTACCCTTTCTATGACATTGAAGTGACCTGACACTAACTCAGTGACACCCTATTCTCTATGCCCAAATATCATTTACCTGACTCAGAAATACTCCTATATTTACTTTGGTTTCTGCCCCATTGGGCCATTGGGAACACAGTGGAGCATTTATTAAATCTGAACCTCCTCCACAGGAGAAATTTTATATTGAGATAAATAGTCTTTAATTTCTGTCTGGGATACATGCTATGTATATTGAAGCCACACAATCAAGAAAATACAGCATCTTAACCTGTGGTGACTTCACACTCAGGCACACATCTTCCCCAAAAGTTATCCAAAGATACAACCTCTATGTCATGCCATACCCTCCCTCCAACCACCCCCCCACCGACACATACACTCTTGTTCCCCTGCACCCTCCCCCACTTCTCAGTCCCCACCACCCTTTTAGCTGTATTCCAAAAAGCCTTTTAGAAGTTCCTGGCTTTTCAATGGAAAAATATCTTTATAGATAACATGAGCCCTCTAGTGGCCACTTTTCAAGTTACAACCTCTAGGTTGATAATTTGAGGATGTTGGTTGTTTCATCTTTCTTCCACGGAAGACCCAGAGCTAGTAGTTCTAACTATGAATTCATGTAAATCCTATTCCTTGTTGCTTCTGTTCCCCCAAGACAATTTACACTGCCTTTCTCAGTTTGCAGCATCCTGAGAATCTTTGTTTTGTCTATTATAATTTGCGCAATTCATTCTCACTTATTGGATGCCAGAGAACCAATCTGGAATCCTTGTCCTCCTGTTCTTCTGTGGTAGACTTGCTGACCTTCTGACTTCAGAGGCTCCACGCTGAGAATAATCACAAGACACTGGCAGTCGACCAGCTGGACTAACACTTCTTTCTGAACAGAAATGTAATGCAAACATGGCCCTCTGCACAGAGGACTCATCTCACAGTTTGGTCAGGAATTATTTGGTCTACATTAAAATTGAGTTTCATTGGTGTTTCAGAATTTACCCCAAAATTCCCACTGTCTTCCATGTCTGACATATCTAACACATTTTTGCCTTTATAGTGCTCAAAAAAAAAACAACTAACAGGACAAATTTTTAGTATTTGCAATAAAGGGCTATGAGGGGTAAAAGTTTAGACCTAGGTAGCTAAAAGCAGAGCAATAACAAACCATTGCTAACTTGGATGTGTGCCACCAGGACTGCAGATTGTTCTATCTCCTCCTACTCCAAATGTTTAAGTCAACAGCGAAAATCCACAGCCTTTTAAAGAGCTCTGATGTTTTCTTTCTTATCTTAATCAGTGAGAAAATGGCATATATTTAGCACACACTCTTTATGCCATGTGAAACAAACATAGTTACAAAGGCCAAAGGAAGAATTCTAGTGACCAAAGTGCTCATGGTTAAACGAAGCAGAGAGAAAAACAAACAGATGAAAATCAGTTTTAAACCTAGTTATCAGAAACAGAAAAATCACAGACACAATCACTACTAGTTATTTGTTGCTATCTGAGGAATTACTAATAATTAATGTCATTGTTCCCCTGGGTGAAATATAGAGCTTCATTTATATTACCTTAGAGAAGACAATGGGTCCTTGACCATCTTTGACTTTCTCTCTCATTTTCACATCCACAATGCATCTTAAATTCATTCTCTTGCCACCCTTCCTCTGCCAGTGGCTTGGCTGAGGTCACAAGCTATCTCCAACTGAACAACTGTGAGGCCCTTGTAGGCTCAAATTCCTTAATCATTCACATAGGTCCTTTCTGCACAGAGCCCCAGAACTGTTTCTAAAATGTTCATTTGTTCTCATTCCCACTTTAAAAGTCATTAGTAACTTTCTGTTGTCCTCAACAACAGTTTCAAAGTGTTTCCAGGATTTTGATTCTTCAGGATGTTAGTGCTGACAAATGAAAACAATTATCCATTTGGGACATGGAAAAGGTGCATTGTGGATTATGAAGCTAGGGAGAGAGGACAGATGGAGACAGTACACAGGAGTTTCTACTTGGAATCCTCTGGGCAGTCTTCCCTGACCATCTGCAGCTAAATTAAGAAGCCCTCCCTCCTCTTAACATGTACGTACTTCCCACATTGCATAATATTTTTATGGGGTAATTTATATCCCATAAAATATGAACCCTTGAGAAGAGGAACTACGTCTAATCATATTTGTAGTACACTGCACCAGGCAGTAAAACTAAGGGAAATAAAACACCTTTATTGAATCAAAAAAAACCCTAAATTCAAGCTATAGTTATCTGTCAAAAGTGATAACTGAACTTCATAGTTTTCTATTTTATAACTTAAGACTTGCCAAATGTAAATCAAACTGGGGGAAACGTTAGATAATATAGTAAAGGGACTATAACTTTGTGAATTTGGAAATGATCAACCGAAAATATTAATTAGTGTTAGTAATACTAACATGAATGGAGGTATTCCCGTGAGTGGAATTCTAGGTATTTCTCCTCACTAAAATATAAGAAGCTGAAATAATGTAACTTGTTCATTTTCATTTAATTGTATTCTGGTATATAAAAGTTGAGCTTGATGGAGGATTTCTCCTACCTGACACAGATTTGGTGCAAATATAAGAAGATATGCTAACACTGTGGCAGGGCCAGCTTCATGGGTGCGTGACCTGTGCAGTCATATAGGGCCCCATGCTTAGAAAGACCCAAACTTGCTTTAGTGCTCTGCTCTTCAAATTGTTAATAATTTTTCAACAAGGAGACTCATGTTTTCATTTTGCACTGGACCCGCAGAGTATGTAGCCAATCCTGCAAGGAGAAGCTCTCAGAATTTGCTTCTGCCTTTCTCAACTGGCAGCTTCCCTGGTAGTTCCCTGTGTACAGCAGAGAGAGAGGGAAAGAGGCAGAGAGAGGGAGAGACCAAAGCCAGCCTATACCCTTGGGTATCTAGAAAGCATGAGAGTAGTGCCCCAAAACCACTTGGGCCACAAACAGCTTATCAGCTCTTACTCTGCCAGCAAGCTGCCTAGCAGCAGCACATCCTGGCTTGTTTGCTGCAGTCTCCACCATTGCTTTATTAACCACATTTCACAAATGGGTACTGGTTATTCTATCAAGGTGACGTCGCAACAGCTGCAGAGTCCGACAAAGGCCTCTCATAGCACCTCCACACAGAAAGATACACAGGACTCTTAACACCCTAACTCTGCCATCAGTTTTCAGATTCCTTATATTGTCAAGCAGAGACCCCCACTCTGTTAACAAAAGCAAGTCCTTCTGCAGAATATCTGTAGAAGGTAGTCAGTGTTTTACTGCTTGTGCTCATCTAGTCTCTAATTCAAGTTCAAAGCAAATCATTTTTCTTATCTTACTAAGAATGTTTTTAATCCTTGGGCATTTTTGAAATTATAATCCCTTAAATTGAAAAAGAAAGTCAACAAACTTAACTTTCTTATGACTATTTTTTTTTCAAAATTGAATCAGGTTGTGATGCAGACCCGTCCTGTGGGTCTGTGTGTTCTGGGTTTGTCCTATGTCTCCAGACAAACGACAGACAACGAACAAATTCACATGGACTAAAGAAATCCAGTGGAGAAAAAGAGATGGTGTGGCGACTCTCTAAGTGAGAAAGAGAGGGAGAGAGAAAGAGAGAGAGAGCGCACGCGAGAGAGAGAGCGCGCGAGAGAGAGAGAGCGAGCGCTGGCCTAGCTGCTCTCTCAGTGAGAGAGAGGCGTCAACCCCTGCCTAGACAGGCTTTTATTGATATTCTAGGTAGATTACATCAAGGATGGTCCTCATTTATTATGCACAGGCCAATCACTTCAAGGATTAAGGTCATTTGCAAATGTAAAAGGGAAAAGTGGTTGAGCTGGTTACACTCAAACTTGGGAGGTTTAGCATAGATTTCAGAAAGTTATTTTAAAGATATGCAGTAAACATTTGATGCCTCAATTCAGGGTGAGGGAGTTTTTAGCAAGAGCAAGTCTCAAAGCTGCCTAGGTACAATGCAGGCCTGATTCCCCATGGGAGACTAATCCATGGGTTTGCTTCCTGCATGCCAAACATGCACCTGTCTGTTTTCAGAACAGAGCTGAGCTACATTTGACATTCCACGCGGAAAGGTTCCTTAGAATTCCCCTTTGTTTTTAGTTATGAGGTTACATTTGCCATTGCCAGGTCGATTGGTTCCCTATATTATTTTTAGTTAGGACCACTACAGACCCCACAAAGCTTGCTACTTGCTGGTCTCTCACATGACCCCGGGAAAATAATTTGCAAATACAAAGCATTATTAGAACCAGTAAACAACCAGCAGATCCAAAGACCCACACTCTCAGATTTAGTCCATCAAACCAATTTTTTGGGTCTAGCCATCCAAGATTGTCATGGAGGGTTTGAAAAACCTCATGCTTAGTCAAGCGTTGAATATCCTGTAGCTGCTGATGTAATTCTAGCTGCAATTTGTCAATTTGTCCTTTTAAGTTGATAGAGAAGACCCCTCTTAGGTGATGTTGAATATTGCTCCAGGAATACTGGCTGGAATTCCACTGGAGCAGGGTGACGCACAGATTGGAGAATCCGGGGTCACAGGTCAGCTGTTGGCGGGTCGCTAGTGCATCCTGGCATTGGCCAATCCAGTCGAGTGCTAATTCAACTGCAGAAAGGCGAGTCAGGATCTCTTGATCAATCTGGGCCTGTTGAAGCATTTCTAAACTTCTACTTTTGTTTCAGCAAGAATCTTCTCAGCTCAATCATTAAGAGCCTTAATATTCCCCCATGTGGTGGGGGTGCACCTAAAGGGAACATCATGGGACATTGGGGGGTTGTGGCTCTCTGCAGGAGGCATCTGAGCCTCAGCCCCTGCTATCGGGGCAAGCCCCATCCTCCGCTGGCGGACTCAGATCCGTGAGCAATGCTGTGGGTGTCTGGTCTCTTTCTGATTGTTCAGGGTCAGCTGGGTCATCTGGTTTGTCAGTTGATCCATTCTCGCCTCCAGGGAGCAGAGCTTGGTGTCTATTCTGCTCATGACAAGGCTTTATTCATTTGGCTGGCAACCAGACAGGCCCTGTAGGAAAGGAAACACAAGCATACTCTCTTCCCCATGTTAAGAGGTCTACAGGGCCCTGCCAAGTGCCATCTCCTAGTGGATCTCTATATAAAACCTGAGGGTAAGGTGGATTTGATTCTTTTGTCTGAAAATGTTTTTCAATTGGAGTATGGAGAGATTCATCACAATTTAGAAATTTATAGGTAAACATGGCTAACATAGTCAAGTTTTTTTGGGAGGACTCATGACTCCCCTTTTTTATTTTTTAAGGAGATTTTTAAAAGTATGATGAGCCCGCTCTACAATTGCCTGACCAGTTGGATTGTAAGGTATTCCTGTTTTATGTTGGATATTCCAACACTGAAGGAAGACCTGAGTGGAATGGACAAGGTATCCGGGGCCATTATCAGTTTTAATGTGCTGAGGCTGTCCTAAATGACTAAAGGCTTCGAGCCAATCGGCTTGTATATTTTTAGCAGATTCTCCTGTTAAAGCAGATGCATGTAAAGTACTGGAATAGGTATCAATAGAGATGTGAACATATTTAAATTTTCCAAAGGGAGAATAATGAGTGACATCTGTTTGCCAGATTGTTTGAGATTTTAGTCCTCGAAGATTGGGGGTGCCTTGGTAAGGGCTTGGCAATCAGGACATTCTTTAATAATTTGCTTAGCTTGGGAGTGAGGAATGTCAAATTGCTTTTGGAGTGCCTGGCTGTTTTGATGAAAAAACTGATGGGAAGCTGTTGCTTGCTGGAAGGCAGTAAGGACACTAACTAAGGCATCTGCCTTATTGTTACCATCCACCATGGGGCCAGGCAGGCCCAAATGGGATCGAATATGAGTAATAAAGAGGGGGTGTCCTCGCTTGTCAAGGAGGGACTATAGGGTCAAAAACAAGTTAAGTAGATTGGGGTCAATAGAAGTCTTAATTAATGCCTGATCCAAATGCAGAATAGTATAAACGGTATATCCTGAGTCACAGACTATATTCAAAGCTTCCTGAGGCCATTGCCACAGGGCCATGATTGTAGCAAAAAGCTTGGCCTTTTGAGCAGAGGAATGTCTTGAGGACACAATAGTTCTCCAGTTATCTCCTTCTTGCCAGACAATAAATAGCAGCTTGACCGGTCTTGCCGGACCTGTCAAGAAACACGGTTCTTGCCCCAGCTATTGGTGTTGCGCTAACTTTCTCTGCAAGCCTTATTTGAAGGAAGGGAATGTTTTGAAGCAGTCTATCTGAGGGTAGATTAATTTCTAGTCCTCCTACAAAGTCAGCCATGGCACACTTAAATTCTAAAGACTGAGCTGCTAATTGTTGCAAATGGATTTGAGTTAAGGGGATGTGAATAAAAGCAGGATTATATCTAAATAACTGCTGCGTTCGCTCACATGCTTTTATAATAAGATGGCACAACGCAGTTTAATAGGTGGTGATAGTGCATTGTGGCTGATGAGGCAGAAAAAGCCACTCTATCATATTTAAGTGGGGTGACAGTTGTCCTATAAGACCTGTTGGGGTGCCTAAGGTTGGAAAACAGAAAAGTCGGACAGGGAATTGTAGATTAATTCTAGTTAATTTCACTGCTGAATATGCTGATTTACTGTAGTTAGTTCCTATAGGGCCTCAAGAGATAATTTTCTAGGGGAATTAAGATCGGGGTCTCCTTTAAGGGCATTAAATAGATGAGTTAGTTGTTGGGTAGGTATTCCAAGGCTGGGTCGCACCCAATTGATTGTTCCCAGGAGTTGTTGGAGGCGATTAAGAGTTAAATCCTTGGGTGGAATAATTTGAAGTACTTGGGGCCGAATTGTCCTGTTAAAAAGGATATAGCCTAAATATTTCCAAGGCTCTGAATTCTGGATTTTTTTCTGGAGCAATTACTAGTCCAGCAGAGGCCACAGAACTTTTAAGAAAGGAAGTGGTCTTTGCTAGAATATCTTGTGAAGGAGCTACAGTCAGGATATCATCCATATAATGACAGATAATTGAATCAGGAAATTGATCTCTTACTGGTTGAATGGCAGTATGAACGAAATGTTGGCAGACAGTTGGACTGTTAAGCATTCCCTGAGGCAAAACTTTCCATTGGAATCGCTGCAAAGGCTGAGAATTGTTAATGACTGGGAGGGAAAATGCAAAACGCTCCCGATCCCTTTCTGCTAAAGGGATTGTAAAGAAGCAATCCTTTAGGTCAATCACTAAAAGCGGCGAATTCTTTGGAATACAAGCTGGATTAGGGACCCCTGGCTGTAGGGGGCCCATTGGTTGGAGGGATTCATTGATTTTTCTTAAATCGCGAATAAGCCTCCATTTGCCAGATTTCTTTGGTACAACAAAAATAGGCGTATTCCAAGGGCTGGTAGAGGGTTCAATATGCCCTGCTTCTAACTGTTGTTCAACTAAAAGGTGGGTCTGTTCAAGTTGTTCTCCTTTAAGTGGCCACTGATCAATCCATACCAGCATGTCAGAGAGCCAGGTAAGCGGTAGGGGAGTTATATGAGCAGTGGCCACTAGGGGAAATGTGGCAGAGAGATTTGCATTCCCCACTGACTGAGAACATCACGGCCCCAAATGTTAAGGGGCATAGGCAAGATATATGGCCAAATTCTCCCTACCTGTCCTTCTGGTCCATAACATTTAAGAGACCATACACTGACTTGTGGTTGAGAAACTCCTCCTACACCCATGACAGGCATTCCACTGTCTGTTAGAGGCTATTCAGAAGACCAAAACTGATTTGAGATAATGGAGATATTGGCTCCTGTATCTATGAGGCCATGAAAAGCCTTATTCTTTATTCTTATTTGTAAGATTGGTTTGTTTAACTTCATTGATTCTGTCCAAAAAACTGATTGATTGTCCATACTACCGAAGCCTCCTTCTCCCTTCACTGTATTTTGAGTCTTTGAGGTTACATAGGGGAGTAGGAGCAGCTGGGCAATACAGGTTTGGGCAGGAATAATGTGATAACTAGATACTTTAAGCATGATTTTAATTTGCCCTTGATAATCTGAGTCAATGACCCCTGGCTGAACAAAGATACCCTTGGTAGTAATACTGGATCTCCCTAAGATTAAACCCACCGTTCCTAGGGGTAAAGGTCCCCAGACACCAGTGGGAGCTATAACTATTTGATCCTGTTCCCTTAAGATGAGCTCGTTGGTGGTGACCAAGTCCAGCCCTGCGCTTCCGGAAGGAAACTGCATTTCCTTGGATTCCCTGATGCTGGTGACCCGGCTTTTCACAATTGTAACACCTGGAATCTCCCTTAATTGTAGAAGCCAAAAGAGAAGACTTGTGCTGCTCCATGCCAACATCTTGGCAAGCCTTGATAAACTCACTGATTTCTCTGGTGGTAGCTCACAGGGGTCCTATATAATGGACCTGCAGTCCTTGTTAGCATTCTTATAACCTAGCTGCCACAAAAGAGCCTTGGCTGCTCTGTCATTATCTATTTGCCTTTCAATAGCTTCTTGGAGGCGATCAACAACGTCAATATATGCCTCCGTAGCACCCTGACAGACATTGACGAAGGAAGAAGTTTCCTTGGCCTGAGAACCAGGCACGGCCTTCATGGCCCTGAGAGCAATTTGAGTACTTTGAGTAAAAAAGTGTGAGGATCAAGCCTAGCTTGGTCTGCAGTGATAGCAAAATCACCAGACCCAAGCAGCATAGAAAGTGTGACGGGGTTATTCATTTGCGCATTTTCGGCCACTCGGTGGTTAGCTCGCTGAGAGTACTCTGAGTGCCAGATTGTAAATTGGGCTGGGGTTAAGACTGTCCTGGCCAGGGCAATCCAGTCACAAGGGGCCATCCTGTAGCTGTCAGTGATGGCTTGAAATAGCCCATTAGTATAGGGAGACTGAAGCCCATTTTCTTTAATGCTCTTTTTTAGATCATTGTAGAGGGAAAAAGGAAGGGGCTTGTGGACATTTCTTTGAGCCTTAACTATAATGGTGAAAGCCAAAAGGGCATCTAAAGCCTCCACTGCTTGCCAGAGGCACTGTCGCACGGCCCTAACAGGATATCTGTCTAAAATTTTTGGCCTTTTTGGTGGTGAATCATCCTGCAAGGAGGAACGCTCCCAAAGTTGAGGTAAGGAGTGATGGCTATGAGGCAGGTCCTCCAGCGGGGCTGTAGGTGGAACTTTCTTGGCTAGTTCTACTGCTGAGTCATATATGACTTCCTTCTCTGAACCAGACTCCTTAGCGTCCTCTGTGACTAGCTCCAGTTTCTTGGCCCATATGGGCATAAGAGCAGTCCTAACCAGCCCCCAAGTTAATAAGTTTTGAACTCCGGTAGAAACACCACTGTCCTGTAAAAATTTTAATTTATTGCCTGCCTCTTTCCAGACCTTTAATATCTAAGGTTCCCATGTAAGGAAAAGTAGGGTAGTATTTCTTTATAGTTTGTAAGAGCCAAATGAGATGTTGTTCCTTTACCTTACATCCCACCCTCCTGAGGAGCTGTTGTAACACATGCAGGTAAACTTCCTGCTCTTTAGATAAACCAGAGCCCATTTGTTATTAAAAGGTTCCTATTTACTTTCAATTGTTGTCCTTTCCAGACTCTGCCACTTGCGCTGAACACTAACTAGTTAGCTACTAGGGAATATAGTGTGGTGGGTGGAAATGTGCTGTTGGTGAAAGACAGTCAGGGAGAGGGTCTCATATCCTAACCCTGTTTATAGGTCTTCGATCCTCCCCAAGCGTCTAGGACTGCGAAGGGAGGCTCGAAGCGCTAGGTGACCAGCCTTTATATTGCACTTCCCTGGATGAGCCAGAAGTTGAATTAAGTCATTTTGGAGGTCCCTATAAGGCCCTTGCACATCTTGGAAATTGATTCCAGACACCCTCGCAAGGTTCTGACTCACATGGGAGCACCTGATTTCTCGAGCTGAGGGGAGGAAGTGACTTTTATCTTCGGAGCTTGGCAAATGCCAAAAGCTCTCACACAAAACCTGTGACTAATGTTGAATTCTTCTGGAAAGTGATCTTCGGGGTCCAGTCGAAGCCAAAACACTCATTCACTATCCGCTTTTCCTTATGCAGGCGGATAGACGAAAAAGGCAAAATCAAAAGGATCACAAGAGGCGGGCTGAAAGAAAGGATTTGATGAAATGCTTGTAAATAGCTCAGTAACTAGTTGCTGTTTTCAAAGTTGATTAAAGGGAAAGTCTTTGCTCTTTCTCCCAAGCCTAGACCTAGTTGGGGGTTGTGCCATGGGGATGGGCTTATGAATGTTTTTACAGTGTGCCTTCTCATTGCATGGACTTTTGCTTGCAGCTGGCAGAAAACCTAGTGTTCTAACCCAGTCCACATACCAGCTGATCCTGTCATGGGAGACATCTAGCAGGGAGTGCCCTTGTGGCTTTTAACTGCTCAACGTGCCCGCGAAATTTGCAGCAGATGCTTGGGAGAGAGAGCAAGGCTCCTGCTTACTAAAGAGGGTACAGAGGCAAAGCAGTTGCAAGAGAGGGCGACCTAGGAAAAAAATCCCTTTTTCCCTGAAATCCAACACACCCTACGACCTTACCGAAAAGCACTCGGTGTCATCTGCCCTTCCCTGGGCTGATGCGTGCACTCCAACCACATTGGTGTGTTGTCCACAACTGTGACTCGTAGTCCTGGGTCCCTGTTCCTGGGCACCCAATGATGTGGACCTCTCCCGCAGGTCCATGTGTTGTGGATGTTTGTCCTTTGTCTCCGGACAAATGATGGACAACAAACAAATTCACACGGAGTAAAGAAGTCCAGTGGAGAAAAAGGGACAGTGTGGTGACTCTCTAAGTGAGAAAGAGAGGGCCACAACCCCTGCCTGGACAGGCTTTTATTGATATTCTAGGTAGATTACATCAAGGATGGTCCTCATTTATTATGCACAGGTTCACTTTAGGTGGTTACCATAATAAAGGAAAGAATGTTGCTAATCATTTCAAGGATAAAGGTCATTTGCAAATGTAAAGGGGAAAAGTGGTTGAGCTGGTTATACCAAAACGTGGGAGGTTTAGCATAGATTTTAGGAAGTTACTTTAAAGATATGCAGTAAACATTTGATGCCTCAATTCAGGGTGAGGGAGTTTTTAGCAAGAGCAAGTCTCAAAGCTGCCTAGGTACAATGCAGGCCTGTTTCCCCACAGGAGACCAATCCATGGGTTTGCTTCCTGCATGCCGAACACAGATCTGTCTGTTTTCAGAACAGAGCTGAGCTACATTCAGCATTCCACACAGATAAGTTTCCTATAGGGTTAGAACGAACTCCCTATTTTATATGAAAAAATGGGAAACACCACAGGGTACTGTGGAACTGGGAATGAAAACTACCTAATAAAACAATTAAATTGGAGGGAGGTGTCATATAGCACAGAGCTCTCATCTGCAGTTGGTGTCTCTGCAGAGAGCAGACGATGTATTTCAACTAGATTGCAAGGCCATGCTAAGTTTGTGCTGCACACAAGAGAAGTCCTATGTTTCTAATATAAGCATTAAGTTAAATGCATTTAAAATAAGCACTGGGGTCTGAGAAGCTTGGAATACCCACCATACTTTGGGATTTGTCAGTGTAAAGCCAGGGAGTACATGCCTTACATTGAAGACCAGTCCTGACTTGATTGATGGCTGAATGATTGGGAAGTTTTATGTGGTACAGAGAGCAAGGCCAACAGAGAGTGGGTTCTCTTCCAAATAGTCATGACTTCCAGTGAGTCTTTCAACAGATCTGGAATCAGTGTCTCCCTTCTGAAAAGAAGGGGATAAACCAGCAAAGTCACAGGAACCTTGCTTCATATTGCAAGGGAGCTCCTCTGAACATTTGGTTTTGTGGTTGATATTTCTGGGACCTTAGGCAAGTTAGGTCCTCTTTCTAAACTTCTCTTTATTTCTCTGTAAAATGGAAAGACAAAATGATAGCACTTACCTCGAGGGATTTTTGTAAGGATTAAATGAGATCATTGTTTATTGTGCTTAACCCAGTCTCTGGCACATAGTTAAGCACTCAAAAACTTTTAGCATAATGAAATACCACCTATATACATATAAAGGCCCAAATCCAGAAAACTGACAACATCAAACGCTGGAGAGGACTGGAGCAACAGGAACTCTCATTCATTGCTGGTGGCAATACAAAATGGTACTGCTACAATGGTAGAGAGATCAGCAGTTTCTTATAAAACTACATATACTCTTAACATATGATTCAGCAATCATGCTCATTGATATTTGCCTTTGGGGGTTGAAAATATGTCTACACAAAAACCTGCACACAGATGTTTACAGAAGGCTTACTCATAATTGTCAAAACTTGAAAGCAACCAAAATGTCCTTCAGTAGATAAATAGATGTATTTAAAAAACTTAGGGAGCGGAAGATGGCGGCGTGATAGGTGGGACCGGAATCCACTTCTCCCTGCACACGGGTGAGATACCTAGCTGATCCTCTGAGGAACAGAGGGAACAGCCAACAGTATCCAGCATATAAGAAGATTGGAGATCAGGATTTGGAAAGAACACTGAAAAAAACACGGTAGGGAGCGTGCTTCAGGACAATAAAATCCCTGGGCCCAGCATGGGACCAAGGGGGCTGTAGCCCCAGACCTGGC
>VMDR010017994.1:0-19575 GCA_007922815.1 Macrotus californicus | reverse complement strand
TAGCTTAATAATTTTGGAACAGTGCAGTTTCTCTGTTTTAAGAAGCATTGCTCTCATTCTTCAATCTAGAATAAATTTTGAGAGAAGATGGAGATGGTTTGGGGAACAAAGGAGTGGGGGGGCATGGTTATTTTGGGGTAGACTAACTATTTGTGTAAAGTAACATATTTTAGTTAAATCTGACTAAGTAGGAAATATAAGCATCATTGGAAGAATGTCTGTCAGAATCTTGATTTTCCAATGAACTAGCTGGGTAGGGTTAGTTAGACTGAGGGAGGGGCTGAAGTCTCTGAGGGAGAGGAATAAGAGGCAAGGAAGGAATGGCTGGTAGAGCTGGAATTGGTCTGGTCAAAAGGGAGCAGTAGCTCTCAGACTTCAGAGCGCAGTCCCCTCAAGGGCTTGTGAAAATACAGATTGCTGGGCCCTACCCTCAAAGTTCAGGATTCACTAAGTCTGGGGCGAGGCCCAAGAAATCACATTTCTAATAGGGGATGTTGATGTTGTTGGTCTGGGGACCACACTTTAAGAAGCATTGCAGTATAGGTTGCTCACAAAGATACAACCAACCTTACAGTCCTCAACTTAGTTCATCTGTCTGCCACAGGTTGAGGCTGTGTTCAAGGGCAAAAAAAAAAAGCTTTCTCAGTCGCCTTTGTAAGTTCTAAAAGCTGATGAAGGAAACTCGCAAAAATGGAGGGAGTTATAATATCCCCATTTTACCTCACAGTAAAAGGCATTTTTAATTCACAGTTGCAATCACCTGGGGTAGCAGATGCCAGAAGGCTGTGGGGGTCTTACTGAAGCCACCTCAAAGACACAGAAATGCTGCTAATTCACTGCCATGGGCAGCATATCTGAAACAAATAGCCTCATTGTGGCCCTTGATGAAAATACAGTATGTGGCCTCTAAGTGGCCAAGGAACTGGCCATGCCCAGGACAAATAACTTAGATAAATCACAGATCAGATTAGAAAATGCAGTGCTTTTAATCAATACCACCCAACAATGTTTGTTGAGTTGAATTGAATCAGGTAGATCAGGAAGTGGATACAAGAGCTCCAAGTATGCTGAGAACACAGTTTTACTTAGAAGTTCCAGCAGGAGACTTGGAAACAAAATAGTAATGGTGAAAGGAGCCCTTAAGAGACTCTTAAGATGTTCAAGCTCATTCCTGTTTCTCAACAGAAGAATTTACATTACTCAGAAATCTGACAACAGTGTAGGTTAAAAATGTGTGTGTGTGTGTGTGTGTGTGTGCATGATTTCTATTGGCAACCACAGCACAATTTGGAAGAAGAGAATGGGGAGAAAACAGTTATCTTGCCTAACATAACTGTGAATAGATTTCCTTTTAGTGGTTTTCCTTCTATACATTTTTAAGTAGCGTACTTAGATTTAAATACGTGTTTTTAAGTATATACAGTCATAGTGACTAAGAGTGAGGTCTTTGAAGTCAGATAGCTTGGGTTCAAATCATGAATCCAGACATTTTCAGCTCTGAGTTTCGCCTCTGTTGAATGGAGAAGACAAACTTGATTCATAGGGTTGCTGGGAGGATTCAGTAAAATGAGCTGGAAATTCATAGGGCTGGCACTAGTGTAAGCCTCAGTGAGTACTGGCGTGACTTTCTGTTCTCACTAAAAAGCTACGTCAACCTTCCACAGTCCGAGTAATTGGGAAGTTCTTCTCAACATCTAGAAGCATCCCTATTTTTATTTCATGAGTTTGATAAAATTTCATTCCACAAATTCTTCTGTGGTTCAGATGCTGCTTTTAAGATCTTTGACCAGCTTGCTGAAAGCTCCTATTACCTGGCTTCTCCTCAGAGATTGAATTCATGAAAGAGGAGTCAAAGTCAAAACAGATGGACGACCATTTGTTTTGAGCGGTTGGTTTACCTGCCCTCTGAGCTAGGTTGTGTGGCTTTGCTCCAAGACCACAGAGTCTAACCACACCATTGCTAGGAAGATGGGTGAGAAACCAAAGGTGCAGAGGTGCAGCTCTCTCACTGCTGCTGGAAAAACAGCCTCGAACTCAAGCCTGGCCAAACTTATATCTGCCACCTGAACCTCTCATTTCTGCTCCAGATATGTTTATCCAACTGCCAACTTGACCTCCGCTTGGAGTCCTCATCGGGCCCACAAACTCAGTATATCTAAACCAAATCTCCAATGCCTCAAAGTCCTTTCTGCCTAGCATTGCTATAGCCACGCCATCTTTCTCTCGGCTCTTTGTACATAACTTCTTTTCATCCCTTTGTAAACAGTTTATCTAGGAATTTACCCAACAGAAATGAAAGAATATGTCCATATAATGATTTGCACATGACTGTTTTATAGATACTTTATTTGTAATAGCCAAAAACATAGATAAATCTCAAACAATTATGCTGGGTAAAAAAAAAAAAGCCAGATAAAAAAAGAGATAAATTGTCTGATTTCATTTGTATAAAATTCTAAAAAATGCAAATTAATCTACAATCAAAGAAAGCATGTTAGTGGTTACCTAGGGACATGGGGGAAAGATTAAGAAGGGGCATGAGGAAACTTTGTGATTGACTTGGTAGTTTTTATGGGTGTGCACATGTATCAAACTTATAAATACACTTTTTTAAAACAGATTTTATTTATTTATTTTTAGAGAGAGGAGAAGGGAAGGAGAAAGAGAGGGGAGCATCAAAGTGTGGTTGCCTCTTGTGCTCCCCAATCTGGCCTGCAACCCAGGCATGTGCCCTGATTGGGAATCGAACCGACGACTCTTTAGTCCTCAGGCTGGCCTTCAGTCCACTGAGCCACACCAGCCAGGGCTATAAAATACATTTTATATATGTGCAGTATACTATATGTCAAATATTCCTTAACAAATATGTCAAAAAATAACGAATGTTTCTTGTAAGTAGCACAGTTTTTTATGTAACTTGGTGACTTTTGTAATTGGAGAATCTATCTGATAATATTTTATATAATCACTGGCATATTTGAGTTTAAATATGTAATCTTACTGTGTTTTTTCTTTTTTTCAATCTGTCTCTTGTTTTCACAGAGATTACAATACATACTTGACTTATTAGAATTCTAATGTTAATTGGTACTTTTACCATTTCCAAAACAGTGCAAGAACTTTAGGATATATGAACTCCATTTATGTCTCTCACCTTTTGTGTGGTAGACATGTATTTTAATTCTGTGTGTATTTTAAACTTCACATTATTATCACTATTATGATTACTTTTTGTATTGTCACTATCACAGAGATTTACTTAGATGTTTACTCTATTGAGTATTTTGGTTGTTTTCAGCACTTCTGTGCTTCCATCTGGGATCATTTGCTTCTGCCTGAACAACTCTCCTGACTACCTCATTTAGTATATGGCTCTGCCTGTAATACATTTTCTCACTTTTTGTTTGTCTTTATCCTTTATTTGTGAAGGATCTTTTCGCTGGGTAGAATATTCTAGATTGGTAGTTTTCTTTCAGCACTTTAAAGATTCTATTGCATTGGTTTTTGGATTCCATATTTTCAGCTGAGAAATCAATTAGTATTATTAATTAGTATTATTACATTTTGAAGTAATATGTCTTTTGAAGGTAATGTGTCTTTTCTCCAGATTTTATCAAGAGCATTTAAAACTTCCCTTTGATTTACAGCAGTTTTACTGTGAAAGGTCTATGCTGATTTTCTTTATAGTTTCTAATGGGCATTTATAGAGCTTTGTGAATCTGCATCTTTGGTATTTTCTGTCAACAATACTTCTTTTTTTTAATGTATTTTATTGATTGTGCTATTACAGTTGTCCCATTCCCCCCACACACACTTTATTCCCCTCCGCCCTATGCACCCTCTCCCACCTGCATTCCCCCTCTTTAGTTCATGTACATGGCTCACATATATAAGTTCTTTGGCTTCTACATTTCCTGTACTATTCTTAACCTCCCTCTGTCTATCTTCTACCTACCATTTATGCTTCTTATTCCCTGTACCTTTTCCCCCTCTCTCCCCACCCATGCCCCTGATGATAACCCTCCATGTGATCTCCATTTCTGTGATTCTGTTCCTGTTCTAGTTGTTTGCTTAGTTTGTTTTTGTTTTAGGTTCAGTTGTTAATAACTGAGTTTTTTGTCATTTTACTGTTCGTATTTTTGATCTTCTTCTTTTTCTTAGATAAGTCCCTTTCACATTTCCTATAATAAGGGCTTGGTGATGATGAACTCCTTGAACTTGACCTTATCTGGGAAGCACTTTATCTGCCCTTCCATTCTAAATGATAACTTTGCTGGATAGAGTAATCTTGGATGTAGGTCCTTGCCTTTCATGACTTGGAATACTTCTTTCCAGCCCCCTCTTACCTGCAAGGTTTCTTTTGAGAAATCAGCTGACACTCTTATGGGCACTCCTTTGTAAGTTACTGTCTCTTTTTCTCTTGTTGCTTTTAAGATTCTCTCCTTATCTTTAATCTTGGGTAATGGAATTATGATGTGCCTTTGTGTGTTCCTCCTTGGGTTCAACTTCTTTGGGACTCTGAGCTTCCTGGACTCCCTGGAAGTCTATTTCCTTTGCCAGATTGGGGAAGTTCTCCTTCATTATTTGTTCAAATAAGTTTTCAATTTCTTGGTCTTCCTCTTCTTCTGGTACCCCTATGATTTGGATGTTGGAACGTTTAAAGACGTCCTGGAGGTTCCTAAGCCTCTCCTCATTTTTTTGAATTCTTGTTTCTTCTTTCTGTTCTGGTTGAATGTTTCTTTCTTCCTTCTGGTCCACACCATTGATTTGAGTCCCGGTTTCCTTCCCATCACTGTTGGTTCCTTGTACATTTTCCTTTATTTCACTTAGTATAGCCTTCACTTGTTCATCTAATTTGCAACCATATTCAACCAACTCTGTGAGCATCCTGATTACCAGTGTTTTGAACTGTGCATCTGATAGGTTGGCTATCTCTTGGTCGCTTAGTTGTATTTTTTCTGGAGCTTTGATCTGTTCTTTCATTTGGGCCATTTTTTTTTTTTGTCTCAGTGCACCTGTTATATGTAGTAAGGGGTGGAGCCTTAGGTGTTCACCAGGGCGGGGCAACCCACATCGCTGCCTTGTGATGCTGTATGTGCAGGAAGGGTCTGAGAGGGAACAATGCTGCTTGCTCCACTCTCTGCCAGTTTTCAGTCACTTCCCCCGCTACCCACAATCAAATTGGGCCATTCTGGTGCTGATTCCCCGGGTGGGTGGGCTTGTGTATGCTCTAGGACCCTGTGGGTCTCTCCAATGAGCTCTCCTGTGAGGCTGGGAGTTTCTCCCGCTGCCGCCACCTCAACCCCCACAGGAGTTTTCAATCAGAGGCTTTGAGCCTTTATTTCCTTAAGTTGGAGCCCTGGGTTGCATGGTCTATCTCGCTCCCCAGTTGTTCCTCTCGTTTTGTCTGCACATGAATGTGGGACCACCCAGTCCGCCAGCTGCCAGCCACCAGCCACCAGCCGCCACCTCGCCGCGAGTCCTCTCCGCTCAGCTGCCCGTCTCCACCCCTCCTACCAGTCTGGATGAGTGTTTCTTCTTTAATTCCTTGGTTGTCGGACTTCCATACAGTTCGATTTTCTGTCAGTTCTGGTTGTTTTTGTTTTTAAATTGGTTGTTGTCCTTATTTTGGTTGTACGAGGAGGCACAGTGTGTCTACCCACGCCTTCATCTTGGCCAGAAGTTCAACAATACTTCTTTAAATATTACTTCTGATCCTGTTTTATCTCTCCTCTTTTGGGACTTCAGTTTACATATGTTAGAGCTGTTTCTTTATGTCTTAACACAATTTTCTGAAAAAAACCTTTTTTCTTTAAAGTCACAAACACGAAGCACTTGATATTTATAAGTGTTCTTTTAGGTGATTATGCTGCCTCATCAGTCGGTGGTGATTATGTCAGGAGAGAAAATAACTTACATGATGATAAATAAGGACTGGGGAGAGGGGCTGCCTTTAAGAGACACTGAAGACATTCGGTAATCCTTCTCTAGGATTGCTGTGGGAACCCTCCAACACTTAAGTCTTCTAATAAATATTTTTCAGGAGTCAGAGGAATTTTCCAAGTGAAAGGGATTTGGGGCTCCCACTTGAGGAAGAAATGTAAATTGCCCAGCTTGTTAATAAGGAGCGAATGTCTCTTCATGGTCATGTTTTCACCTGTTGAATCATCTTTATAGAAGTTGTACATTTATGGCATGTCTGTTTATGAGAAGAGATGGAAAATATGAGAAACATTAAACCTGAAATATCTATTATGAAGCCTCAGGCTGGCAAGCTTCTGAGGAATTCATTCAAGACTTCATTGCTCAGAACAAGTGTGCATGTGTATATATGTAAGGATAGAGATATGTGAATAGGTATTATATGGTACACATTATATAACATTATATATAATACACATATAAGATTTGCTATGGAAATTCATTTTGTAGCCTCTTAAATTTGAAGGTGTACTTTACTAAAAGTATCCGAGGATAAACCTCAGAATAAGTCTTCGTTTATTTCTATGTGGTCAGCTCCCCCAACTACTCAGGCTCGAGCCAGCCCTGTGTTTTGGCCTTACACACGCCACGTCCTGTAATATCTAACCCTGTGTTACTTACATCACTCAGAGCGAGTTTTTCTGTATACAACAAATTTTAAAACATGTATACATTTTTTAATACTACATTGCCCTAACATTGTAATTCAGGAAGTTTGGGGGTAACATTCTTTCAGTGCTTACTTGGTGTAAATTATACCTAGTCATGAAAATGGCTATTTTGTAAGACTCAATTATATCATATGTTTGTGGCTACATGTGCCACCCACAAATGTCCATAATTATTGTTTATTACTAGCTATATACTTTACACTTTGTGTTTATTGGGTGTTTTCACAGTCAGGTATTAGTTACTAAGAGTAAATTATATGTTTGCTTTTATTCTGCCCCTTTCACTATTGTTTAAAACACGTCAGATTCAGGAAACCCTAAACTTCTTTCAATACTTATAGACAAGGTTTCTTCTTGAATCAGTTTTAAAATCCTTCCAACCATCTTGGCTGCTGGCCATACCAGCATAGTGAAAGAATTTTCTTTCAGGGATGAAAGCCAGAGCGAAGGCTTCCGGGGCTGTTTGGTTTCCTAGCACAGCTGCTGGTGTAGATCACGGTGCTGATTGTTCTGCCTGAGATTCTTAAGCATCTTTGCCAGTTAGGGCTGGAAGGGTGCCCAGGAGATCATGTAGCCCAGCCCCTTCATTTTACATCTAATGAAACTAAGACCCTGCCTGGTTAACTAATGTACTTGAACTCAAACAGCTGGCAAATGGCAGAGCTCAGGACTAATTCACTTTATTCTTTGCTCTTTTAGCTGTTGTTAAGAAACAGGGCAATCTGATGGTTAAAATACTTGAAGTAGGAGTATGGAAGCCTAATGTCTAGATGCCATGAAATGTTTTTAAAAATGCTTGAAATGCAGTGTCTTCTTTTCCATGAGTCCTGCTCCTACTCATTTTTTCTTTTTTTCAAAATATGGTTCAAAAGTCCTCATATCCCAGAAGCCTCCTAAGCATTCCTGGGCTGAACTAGTAACTTCCTCTTTCTTACTCATAAGACACTGTGTATATTCCTGCATTATAATAGTTATTTTATTGTATTATAATTATGTATCCAATTACCCATCTGTCTTCTTCCCTCCTGCCCACTGGACTGAGCTTCCAGGAGTAGCATTAGTATCTTCTCAGACTTCAGTCCCTAGCACTTGGCAAAGAACCTGGTATTTTGTGTGCCCTCCATGTTTTAGGAATGAATGAATGAACAAACCACTCTCTCATAGTCTTTAACTGTCAATGAATGTTATGTTTTATTATTGCATATAAAAATCACCTGGACTTGTTGGTTTAAAGTGCAGTTGCCAGACCATACAACAGAGATGCTGATTCAGGACAGGGGTAAGGTTGAAGGATCTGCATTTTTAAAAAATTTTGTTTATTTATTTTTAGAGAGAGGGAAAGGGAAAGAGAGAGAGGGAGAGAAACATCAATGTGTGGCTGTCTCTTGTGCACCCCCCTACCAGGGACCTGGCCCACAGCTCAGGCATGTGCTCTGACTGGGAATTGAACTGGTGACCCCTTTATTCTCAGGCCAGCACTCAATCCACTGAGCTACACCTGCCAGGGCAGGAATCTGTATTTTTACTAAGCGGCTGATGATTTGATGCAAAATGGTCCTTAGGCCACACTTGGCAAGCTCTGCTCTCCCATCAGTTCAGCCCCAACTGTATCTGTCCATCTGACTAAACACATAGAGCTTCTACCATTCTGACCCCTTAGTAGGGGTGTCAACATTTTAAACAACCTCCAAGGCTTCTTCCCAATTAAATTTGTAGAAATAAGGATACTATGTATACAGCATTCTGAGTGACTAGAAGTTAGGTGTCTTCATTTACCAAGGAAATATTATCATGATATAAACAAAGCATCATGAAAATTATGTTAGACATGTTGAATTCAGTCTGAGACTTAAATGCAAAGGAAATAAAAACCAATATACAATGTTTGCACCGACACTAAGCTGTATGAGCTCTGGCCTTGGCTGGATTCTCATATTTGTGTAGGCAGGCTTCCCCCTTCGCTGAAGCTGACATAGAGAAGAAAAGGGTTGATTTAGACACTGGGGTGCTAGGTTAGCTGATGTTTACATAATTTTTAAAAATCTCAAGTACTGCACGTGTACCTGCATCCGACTTTATATATATGCATCTTTTTAAAAAAGTGATGAAATTAAGCAATTTTACAGGAGAAAGAGCTGAATGGGGTAGTTACTAAACTGCCTTTATATAACTACCAAAAGAATTTCTCATCCTTGTGGGATATTTATACATATATTTTAAGGTATTTGTATTTAGTTCCACATATTACTTTTTTTAAAAGATTTTATTTATTTTTAGAGAGAGAAGAAGGGAGGGAGAAAGAGAGGGAGAGAAACATCAATGTGTGGTTGCCTCTTACACACCTGCTACTGGGTACCTGGCCTGAAACTCAGGCATGTACCCTGACTGGGAATCAAACCAGCAACCCTTTGCTTCGCAGGCCGGCACTCAATCCACTGAGCCACACCAGCTAGGGCATACTTTTTACTTATAACTTATTTTATATGGGAATTTCTGTGGGTCAACCTACTTCAATTTTTTTTATTTTAAATGGTAAAACCATATTTCATCTATTTTATGCTATTATTTACTTAGTATTCTGACAAATGTTGGATGCTTTGGTTATTTTTAAATATTTGCTATCATATACAGAGTCCTTGTGCTCATTTCTGCTCAAATTATATTTTTGTTTGTATGAATTCCATGGGGTATATTCTCCAAAGTGAAATAATTAGATGAAAGAGTAATGACAGTTTTATGGTTCTTGTTGCATATTCCAGTATTGCTTTCCAGAGACACTGATCCAATATCCAGCCCACAGTGATGTGGGGCATGGCGGTTTTCCCCCAAGACTGACCGACATGTAATTTTATCATTCCAGCCTATTTTTTCTAGTTTAATATGAGTGTAGGGCCTCTCCAGGGATATTTTATTGTGAAGTTCTTTAAGAGATACGAAGCAATTCTTTTCCGCATGAGATAATTAGCTATTTTCATTTTAAGGACAAATAATTCATCTCCTTATTGACAGTTTTGAAGGGACAGGTATAACTTCCATTTGTAAAATTGATTCTGTGGAGACAGGAAATAAGATCCTTAGGTACTAGGTAAGGCTCAACGTGTCATGGAAGATCAGTTGTATAGATCTGAATTAGAAAACTTATGTGAAGGGCTGCGACAGAAATATCAGCTGACTTTGTTGAAGGAAGACTGGAGAGCAGAAACATTATAATTTCATGATGAAAAAAGTATTGGGGCTTTGTTGTAGGATGAGATATTTTGCTTCAAAATGAACACAAGAGACTGTCCCTCCTGCCGTTCTTTGATATTCTCACCCAATGCCACTTCCTTTCCTGAAATTTCAGATACCCCAGTTTCAGGTAAACCCTGGTGGTCTATGACAGGGAGGCCTTTAGAATGACCAGGGAAGCTAATATGTGCTATTTGAGAGGTCTTGGGAAGAGGACCTGGGGACAGAAGTCACAGGAGCAGTCAGTCTGACCTGTGAAAAGTCAACTCGCACTTTAAAACAACGAGCCTTTCCTTGGTTGTCTCGGCGTTCTGTGACTGTGGTCATCTTCTTAAGTAAGCAAACAAACGGTCACCCTGCTGGCCTGGGTTCTGTGGTGCTAAACACAGCACAATGTTGTTTACGTAGGATGGACCTTTTGTTTGGGGCAGTGGTCTGATCTGTTGATTTTTTTTTTAGAAATTGGCGACTGTCCAATTTATAATGCAGATCAGCCTATCAGGATCATAATGTGAGCGTTTTCCTCCATTCCTGGCTGTCATGCTACATTTGACAATTCTTACCTTCACTCGCGTCTCTGTAGAATACTTACACACACAGACACATTCGTATTATGTCTACCTACCTATCTATACCTGTCTACCTGTTTTACTTGGAAATAATCCACATAGCACAAAATTCACCCATTTGACACATACAGTTCAATGGACTTTAGTATATTCACAGAGTTGGCATTCATCACCACGGTCAATTTTAGGGCGTTTTAATTCCCCCCAAAGAAACCCCATTCCCATTAGCAGTCACTCTCCGTTTGCCTCCAGTCCTCCCAGCCCTGGGCAGCTAGGGTCTATTCTAGACAGTTCATACAAGAAATCATACAATATGTGGTCTTTTGGTTTAGTGTCTTTCACTTAGCATGATATTTTCAGGATTCATCTATGTTGTGGTATGTATCGGTGTTTCTTTCCTTTTTTATTGCTGAATAGTACTCCATTGTAAGATATGCCACATGTTGTTTATCCATGCATAAGATGATGGGCTGTTTCCACTTTTTGGCCATTATGAATAATGCAGCTTTGAACATTCGCGTATGTTTTTGTGTGGAAATATGTTTTCAGATTTGTTGGACACATACCTGGGAGTGCTGGGATATGTGGGGACCCTGTTTAACTTCTTGAGCAACTGCCCAGCTGGTTTCCAAAGCAGCTGCACTACTGTACATCCCTACCGACCCTGTGTGAGTGCTCCGGTTTCTCCGTATCCTCACCAGCACTTGTTCCTGCCCATCTTTTTGTTATAGCCATCCTAGGGGTTGTGCCGTGGCAGCTCCTTGTGGTTGTGACTTGCATGTCCCTGACGGATAATGGAATCCTTACTCCTTAGCTTAGTATTTTTCTTATACTTTTATAAAAAGAAATAGCATACTTTAGGAAGTTAACGAGCACAGTGAACATGGGCTGCTCTCACTTCCTCTGGGGTTTCACACACCATTGCATCATAATGTGAGGGGTCCTGGCTGAGTGAGTGGGTGGCAGTAATTTTCTTCCATTCCTGCAGCCATTCGTCATTCACAGTCCTGGGAAGGAGAGATTGGTGTCCTGCGTTGGGTTTCCGCCCACCTCTTTGGTTTGTAGTTATGACAAGGACTAGACAACACATACACAGGAGTGTGCAGCTACTGAAAGGAAATTGAACTAGAGCATGTTTCCTGCCTCTCTGGATGAACCACATTGCCAAGGTTGAGAGCCAAGGAGACCTTGATAGAAACCTCACTAGTAACGTCAGGAGCCTGTGTTAGTAATTATACACTAGCACACATTATAATGGAGAAAATATAATAAGCTTTATTTCTAATATTTAAATATTATATTTTAAAATTTAAAATGTATATATTCCTATTTGAAACACACCATGTTTCAATACTCATATATGATCTCATTTCATCCACAATAATCTGTTAGTTTCTAGTCATATTCTACAGTGGCCTCATTGTGGTTTAAGCACAGGTTTGTGAACTAGCCTCGGAATCCAACCACCAACAACTGATTTCCTGAGAACGTGTGTTCTGACTTCCAAACAAGTGACGAACAAATGAGTGCCCAAATGTCAACCTGCTTGTAAGCTGACGTCTCACCGGTCAGCAGGCTCATGCTGGCAGGTGTGGGTGGACAATAGAGAACAACTGTCATGTGCTCCATCCAGCTACCAGGGATGTTGACACCAGTGTCGACATGGGTGACTCGAAGGATCTCTCTCCTAGGAGCAGTGTGAAAAAAATGCAGTCCTTGGAATTCCAGCTACCATCTAAGGTGCCTCAGGGAGGTAGACGTGTTCATTTAAGAGTTCTCTAGTGTCTTCTGTTGTAGCAGGCAGCTGACCGGAAGGGTTTGACTGCTAGAAAGGAGAATGACTAGATCATAGAGGCAAGTGAGGGTTTTAAGGGGCTCTAGTTGGACACAGGTTCGCATGCAGGGGCAATGCCTCCGAATGGCCTGGGAAGAAGGAGTCAGGTGCCCTGGGCCTTTCTCTCGGGCTTCAGGGTCTCCCTCCTCCTCATGCTGTCGTCCCTCCAGTACTGGGCAGAAGCCACAACTGCAGGCATCCTGCCTCTGTGAACTTCTCAAGGGTACACATTATCACACAAAAGTCCACCCACAGGCCACTGCAGACATTTCAGTCAGTTCTACCAATCGCCCAGCCCAAACAGAAAGTTTATGACATGCCATCAAAGATTGTATCTATAATTGTGATGATTTTTAAAAATAATTGCCTCATTTAGATTTTTCTGTTTTTAACCCAAGGTATTCTTCAGCGGACATAAGGAAACAGTTTACTCTCCCACCAAACCTTGGCCAGTACCATCGACAAAGCATAAGTAACTCTGGCTTCCCCTCTCTTCAACTAGTAAGTATGGGTTACAGCTTTGCTTAGAGATTGGTCAAGTGCAGAAGTACCCAGCGAATGCTTCCTGATTCTCCTTACATCTTCCCACTGCCACCTTGCATGACTAACCATCAGTTCGTAGCTCTGTGCCTAAGTTTTAACATCAGACAATTCCCCTCTCTTCCTCCTTCAACGAGGGCTTAGAGTGCAAAGTGGAACTCCAAGAGTTGTGGTTCTGACATCCCTGGACCTAGTGGACTTCCAGGCTACTTGATTTCACCTGAATTATGAGTCATATTTTAGGGAGGGGGAACATTGCACTGGAAGATTCCTACCATTTGTAACATGCTTTTATTGGAAAAAAAATTTGTATTTCAAAACCTGAAAAGCCAAGTTACGAACCTTAATTTTTAAAAATTGTTTTCTTGGAAGTATAATTTCCGTACAATAGAATTCACTCATTTTTGATTGTATGGTTTGATGAATTTGGCCAATTTGGAGTTATTTAACCTCTACTCTATGTAGAACACTATCTCCCCTAAAACATCCCATTGTGCCCCTTTGTATCTGTCTCCTCTCCCAACCCCCTGCCCCAGCCCTAGGCAATCACTAATCCACTCGTGTCCTCACAATGCTGCCTGATCTGACACTTCCTATAATTGGATGCAGATAGTTCAAGCTCCCGTGTAAAAAACCCACTCCCTCTATGTACGGTGCCATGTGGGTATTGGCAGTATCAGGGGTGGCACTTTGAAAAGCATATGGTGGTCTAACCACTGTGCTGTACACCTGAACCCAAGAGAAAATAAAATTGGAAGTAAACTGTAATTGGAAAAGACCCGAAATATTAAAAACAAAACAAAACTCTCTTAAAAGTTGAAGGTTGCTTTTTTTTAACACCAATTATTGCGCATACCGATGCGTGCTATGTTATCTGAGGACTAAATGCCAGACTAAATGCCGTCTTATTTAAAGCAGAAGACTCTGATTTAAATAAGATAGTTTGTAAAGCCCGAAGTGAGTATTCACTTCCTTTGTGAGAGAGCTGCAGCCTCCACTGCACTCACTTCCTCAGGCACGGCACAGGGCACTTGCTCGCTGGTTCTGACAGTTATCTTGCAGAGGTTATGGGGTTTTTTTTTGCTGCTCACTTATTGCTTCAAAACCACTTCTGCTCTTAGAAATTTTGTAACCTTCCACTGTTTCCTGTAGCCGCCATTTTGTCTCCTGTGACAATTTGCACGCCGCCGCGTGACTATGTATCTTTTAAAGGTATGTTTACTGGAGTGATTGGTGCTTATTTCAATGTGTGTGTTGTGGGATAATTTGTGTGTTGTGTCATTGATGAAATAGTGCTACTGAAAAAGGTATAGCACCTTGTACTGCAAGAGGGAGCTTGTGATGACATGTTTTCAAAAAATCTGTTTTATGACTTTGGTGGCTTGCTAGACTGCTGTTTAAGGTTGTAATAAAAGCTCGTGTGGTGCATAGTGTTCATGGGTTCTGATATATCAGATAAACGTTGAACCAAGATAAATTAGAAATGCTTTTTGGTTTAATTTGGTGCTAACACATATTTTATTGAAAACCCCCAACGTTATTATTACATTTCTGACTAAATTGTACTCCAAAACATGCAAAATTCAGTTAACAAATGACTGGGTGCACTTTTCTAGCCTAAACTAGGTGGGGAGCTGGGGTTTGGCGCTTTGCGCCTTTGTAAATTAAGACTGAAGCTCTCTGCAGTGGTAGCCTTGAGAAACTGTGTGGCCAGCACTATGGAGAGGCGTGAGGAAGTTTAGCTAGCAGGCTTTAACCCCTGCTCTGCAGGCCAGCTCTGACTTTAGTGCTGCAGCCTTGAATTTCTTCAGGAGAAATCTTTTTTAAATTTAAAGTCTCAAGAGAAAAAATTTGCTGAGTGTCTGCCGGTCTTCTTTGGCTAGTTATGCTGCTTCCTCAGTAGGTTTTGACGGAAGTAAATTTTGATGAATTGCTTCATTAGCTGGGTAGTCAAGTAACATGTGGCTTAACGACCCATTTTCTAACAGAAGATACCAAAAAAGTAGCAAAAATCTTTAACTATACAAGAATCATGTGTTTCTACCTCTTAGTTTATCCCTTGTCCCATTTGCAAATAAATAGCCCTTAAAAGATATCACTCTGGCTTATTCCAGATTGATTTGTTGAGTATCTTTCCCCAGATCTCTACTACAGCTTCAGCACAGTCTGTTGCCCCTGGAGTCAAGTGACCCAAATTCAATTCCCATTTAAAAAAAAAAAGCAGGGCCTGCTTAGGAAATCACCCTGATTGATGGCTGTGTGCTGGTGCTGGTAGTGTCACAATGTCAGAGTGAAGTGGCCGTTCTTCCCCTGGAGTCACCTTCCTCAGGGAAGGGGCCTCCAACAGAAATCAACTTACACGGTGCTCTCCCTCTCCCTTGAAAGGATTATTTCATTTCGTAGGAAGATAATGGGACATTTCAGTAAGATTCATCTCTGGCAAGGCAGAGAAGTAGTTTATCATCCAAAGACTCTTAACCTGAAGCAGCTTTAAAGAACTTTCCTTTCATGAGAAGCCACAGGCTGTTTATTGTATTATTTTAAACAATGGAAAAGTAAGACTAAGTGCGTTCTGACTTTTGCTTCTCTTACCTTCTTTGAATAGCCACCATTCCAACAACTCCACATGCTGATACAAATGGCTGTTTAATTTTTTTTAAGTATTTAATTAACACAGAGTTATTTAAATCCCAATCATTTATAAGTTTGTTTTTTTGCAAGAGGAAAGCTTGGTGTCAGATGGATCTGGGTATTTTTTGCATAAAACCTATATTGACATCTTCATTTTCCACCATGTCCCCTCCAGTGAAAGTGTAACTGTCATTTATTAACTATATAGTTTGGAGCAAATTACTTAGCCTCTGTGAAGGCTTCAGTTTCCTCATTTGCAATATTGGCATAATAATGCCACCTGCATTAGGGTTTATATAGAATGACAATACAGATGCTGTGTAAATAGTGGCTGGTATTACTGTCTATGTGTTTGGCGCTGTAGAGATACTTCAAGATTAAAAGAGAAGATGCATAGCAGATGGTTTCATCTCTGAAGGGCCTTATGATCTATTTGAGATAATATAGAAAATCCATACTGACTACAAGTGTGGTAGGTTTCAGAAGAGAGAAAGATCCCTGATTTTATAGGAGGTCAGGACTTGATGGGGAAGGCTGAGGAGACTTACAGGAAGGTCCTTAGCCCTGGCTGCCAATCAGAATCCCCAGAACCTTTAGAAACACCTATGGACAGGCCCACCATAGAACGATTAAATCAAAATCTCAAGAGATGGGCCCAAGCATCAGTATTTTAAAGTTCCCTGCGACTTTAACATGCGGTCTCTCTAAAGACCGACACAGTAGGAGTGTTCCAAAGAGGAGGAAGAATGGAAAGAAAGCGAAGCTTCTTTTGTTGTCTTAGTGGCGCTGAGTTTCAGAAAGCACGGTACACAGGGACCACTTGCTGACCTTGTGGCTGTTTCCTTATACAGAGATTGTGGCTTCTGTCCGAAATCTGATGAATCAAGTGAGAGGAAGCATGTGTTTGATTTTTTTCTGTTTGATCAGGTTTTTGTTTTTAAACTCTAATTGCAAATGTTAGCTGTGATGGTAGTGTGTACAAATGTTTTAAAAGTTAATACAATATTTTTAAATTTTGCATTTTTGAGTATGAAGAGGAAACACCCTTTGGAGGTGGTTAGACATGATAATAGAGTTGTCCTAGACTTGTTTGACACCCCTATCAGAGTACTTTGTGCCCGTGCCAGAGAGAACGGTCTCGAGTGTAGCATCACTCACTGGTCTTGGCATTCTCCTCGTTAAAACGAAATGGTAAAATACTAAAACTGTGTTTTGATCATTCAAAGTTTTGAAGTGGAATGAATCAGCTGGACCATAGTGGCCCTGGCTGAAGAAAACGATGTAAAAAGCCACATCCTGGGTGTATACCAAACCCCATGGCTACATGACATGTTTGGATACTATGCCATTTATGTTGAAAAAAGCCTCATACCTTCAAAAGCACTCATTTTTGTTATGTGTTTAAGCCTCTGAACAATAACACCACCATTTTCTTTTACTGCTGAGGGTAATCTAAATTGTAGATCACTTGATGAATATGGCTCTCATTAATTTTTCTTGTGCTATTGTTCTTGTGTGCTTAATCTTTCAAGGGGTTGGGCTGTTCTTAGGTTTCATTTATTTCACTGGAGGGGACATGGTGGAAAATGAAGATCTCAATATAGTGTTTATGCAAATTCACAATGGAAGATAAATGAAACAGCAGTACCCTGCATGCAGAGTAGGAGTTTCATAACTGTCATTGTATAAAGCAGGGGAATCAACTCTGTCCTGGTAAAAATAGACTGAGGCCTATGATGGTGTGTCAGCATCTTCTTCTCTGTAGCATCAGTGGATGATTGCCATTGGTGGGAGCAGGGAAGTATTGTTTACTCTAAGCCATGTAGTACTTTGAAATTACTGAAGCCAGAAGAACCTGTCTTCAGATCTATTTAATTAAATATAGTAGAGAGCTGAAAGGATTGTCTTAAACATTCATTCATTCAAGAAATATGTGTGTTGACAGGAGTTACCCTAGGAGCTGGGGATACAGTAGTGAATATAGCAAAGGGTCTAACCTCATAGAAATTACATTGTAGAATGGGAGACATAGACAAAAAAAAAAGTGTATCAAGGGGGTTTTAAGGACTTGAAGAATGAAACAGAAAAAGGGAATAGAAAGTGACACAGAAGAGGGGCTATTTGGGAGGTTTGTGAAGGCCTCTGTCTGGAAAGGAGAAGAATTCTGAATGAACTTGACAGGTGTCTGAAGGAAGAGTATTCCAGTCAGAAGAATCAGCAAGCGCAAAGTCCCCAAGGCAAGAGCATGTGACATGCAGAAACAGCAAGGAAGCAGAGTGTGACCTGAGCAGAGTGGGCAGTAGGAGGTGAGATCATTAAGAAAGCAGGGCTGGGTCATAGGCCTCAGAGACCAGAGAAGAACTTTGGTTCTCCCCTTGGTTAAGATGAAGTCTCTGGAAGCATTGAGCACCAGCCAGGCATGCTTGGAATTTTTGTGAAGATTGCTTATAGGATTCTTTACATAAAGATTGCTCTGGCTGTTACATGGAGAATAGACTGGGCAGGATGAAGCAGTCACAATAACTCAGAAAGTAATTGTGGAGCTTTGGAATAGGGTGTGGTAGTAGAGAAGGTGAGAAGTGGTTGGACCTGGATATATCTCAGAAGTAAAGTGCATAAGGGTTTTCTGATGGATAATACATAAGGTGTAAGAGAAAGAGAGAAATCAACATTGACACCAAAGCTTTTGCCCTGGACAGCCTCTGGAATGGAATTGCCACTTGCTGAGATATGGAGACTGGGAAGATATGGGAAGAGCAGATTGGCAGGGAAATTAAGAGTTTGTTTTGAATTTGTTATGTTTGATAGATCTATTAGATCAACAAGTGGTGGTATTGAGATATAATTGGAAAAGTCAACCTGGATTTCAAGGCAAAGGTTGAAGCTGCAGGTATAAATTTGTAATCTGAAAACCAAAAAAGGCATTTAAAGCCACAGAAGTGGATGAGATCATCTGGGAGTGAATGCAGATGGAGAAGGCGTTTTAGGACTGAACTCTTAGGCACTACACAGATGGGGGAGAAGCTAGAAAAAGTGTTGTCTCAAAGGTAGTGACCAACAACCTCAGTGTGCTGGGGACTGAGGGGCTTTCTGGTACGTGGACTTTCAGAAGCTGGGACACACTAGGGCAATTGGTGGCCCTCCATCTGTAGAAAGTGTTTCAAGAAGGAGGGAGTGATTAACTGTCTAATACTGTAGCTAAACCGGGACTGAGCAATGACCATTGAATCTGGCAACATGGAGGTCTTGGGTAACTTTGACAAGACTCATGAACAGCCAGGTAGAGTTGAGAACCACCCTCTGTGGCAGTTACATGTTCCTGAGGGTACAAAGTCAGTGCATCTGAAGACATCACGCCTCTTTCGAGCCCTACACAGAGTGCCATGAAGCCTCCCCAGTGCTAAATAACAAGGGACCTAAGTCCTTTGGGATTACTAGTGTGTTTGGGTCAAGTCATTTAACCTCTCTGTTTTTCAGTCTTCTTATTTGTGAAATATTGTCCAGAATTATTATTTTAATCTGCCCGTTTTTTAATCATAATAAGAGCTTGGAAGTTTTCCTTCCTCTTGAATTTTTTTGAATAGTTTGAGAATAGGTGTTAGTTCTTTTTTGAATGATTGATAAAATTTACCTGTGAGGCCATCTGGGCCAGGACTTTTGCTTGCTGGGAGGTTTTTTGAGATTATATATGTTTCTAGAAATTTATCCATTTCTCTCAGGTTGTCCCATTTCTTGCCATATATTGTTCATAGTATTTTCTTAAAGTCCTTGTATTTCTTTGGTGTCAGTTGTTATTTCTCTTCTTTCATCTCTGATTTTATTTATTTGACTCCTTTCTCTTTCTATCTTGATGAGTCTGTCAAAAGTTCATCAATTTTGTTTATCTTTTCAAGGAACGAGCTCCTGGATTCATTGATCTTTTGAATTGTTTTTTTTTAATATCTATGTCATTTATTTCCACTGTGATCTTGATTATTTCCTTCCTTCCACTCGCTCTGGTTCTTTTTTGTTGTTTTTTAAGTTATTTTAGGTGTAGGGTTAGACTGTTTATTTGAGATTTTTCTGTTTTCTTGAGGTAGGCCTGTAATGCTATGAACTTCCCTGTTAGAAGGACTGCTTT